>LAPY01001891.1:51969-61984 GCA_000970635.1 Eragrostis tef | reverse complement strand
AGGAGCCGCCGAGGGGGCCCGGGCCCGCCGAGCCGTCGTCCATCGCCGTTCATAGCAGTGCGTCGAGACGAGCCCCGGCATGCGTAGCAGATCATCCGCGCTTGAGAGGATGTCGAAGCCCTGCGGTGCCGATAACTCGCGCGTCTAAGGTTGTAGAGCTCGAGCGGAGGTTATGGCGGCGTTGTTTCTACGACCGCCCGGACGTGGGCATCTCGTGACCGCTGGATGGGACGTGGGCGGGCAGGATGAACGAAGATATTTGTACTGTAGCGTGACCCTCCGCCGTTGTCCTCCACGACGAGTGACTGCGGGCCGCGCTACGCGGGTTCTCGCCAGGCGCGTCGCGCCGCCCGGGAGCACTCAACGCCGGCGGTGATCCTCAGTCGACCTCACGACGGGAGTGTCTTAATTTTCCTGCGACGCGGCGGCGTCAGGCCGGGGTGGTGGCGCCAGCGCCAGCCGGCAGATGGTCAGGGTCGGCCGGCTACACGGATGCTTTCGACAGCGACGTGGTGAGGACCGAGGAGTGGCCGCCTGCAGGCTGGCACCTCTGCGTCGTCGTTCTCGGCGACGGATCGACGTGAGCCAACGCGCGGCCACAAATCACCGGAAACACAGCGCGCGGCTGCCGCGCTCTTCCCGGACGTGTTCTGATCTTCGGGGACATGGAAGCAGGGGAGCATTGACCTCGGCGAACTCTGGCTGTTGAGTGGCGCGTGGCTTTGCCTAGTGCCGATTGCCGACCGTGAGCGGGGATTAGTACCGCGGGCGGTGTACGTATACACCAAAGCGTGCGCCTTGAGGACAAAGGCGGCAGAACGACTTGTCGCCGGAAAGCGCAGCTCTAATGGGTTTTCGCTGTTGAATTAGCAGGCCACGGTGGAGAACGACGCGCGTGGCTCTCGCGCTGGCCGCCCGGCTGTGCGGCGTGGTGGTGCTCCTCCCGCTCGCGTCTTCAGGCAGCGCCTCGTTGGGCACAGCGTCCGCCACGCCGTGTGGGAGCTCCCGGGGCATGGCCGCAAGCTGTGCGATTCGGCTGTTTGTCGCGTCAGCAGGGCGGGGTGCAAAACTGCAAATGAAACAGAGCAACCGAAACGCACGGGAGATATGAATCGTTTTGGATTACCACTTCGTCGTGCCGAGAGTGTCGCGTCGAATCAACGGACACGATTAAGAACTAGTTGGTGCCTTGGTGATTTCCCAGTCCGTTTCGAATTACATCACCTAGGATGATCGAACAATCATTCACACACATGGACCCAGTCTTTCGAAGCATGTAAGCCACGGAGAAAAAGAAGGCCGGGTATCTGATTCCCATTTCCCAACACCAGCTTGCGAACCCGTCCCCCGGCCCACAGTTTTGCTTGCCAACCTCAGCCTGATACAAATTACTATCAAGTTGGGTCGATTGCACGAACGCATCAAAGAGGCAAACTACGTCTGTTACGCAACCAAAGATTTTTCTATTTTCCAGACCACTGCGGTTGCATTCCATGTAATCGCCCACAGGAAGGAGGGCCTCCGTGGCAACTGAGAACTCATGAACCACGGCGAAAAACTACAGCTGGAATCAAGGCAAATGACCTTGGGCCACAGAACACAGCCGGAGTTTTGCTAAACTTGGACGAAGCTGTTCTTCCGTTTTCCAGACAATTTCAGAGCCTTCTGGAGAACGCAATCAGCTTTGCCGAGCTGGCAGTGACCACCCGGCAAATGATAGGAAACAAAGAAACCAAGTCGATCAAGGAATAAAGCCGAACCTAGTCTACTTACTACAAAGGCGGCACCAACTGGTGATATTTTAGCTCGACTCCAACTACCTTAGAAACCGTTCTTGGAGCCCAAGCCTGACTCTTCCCAGAAATAGCATTACAAATAGCGCAACTTGTTCTCTCCCAGCTTCACCACCTTCGACTCGTCCACCGATACCTCGAAAACTCGTAGCGTGAGGCGTACGTTGAAGATCACAGCCATGGCGGCCACGACGCGCACCGTTGGCATCGGCATGGACTATTCGCCGTCGAGCAAGGCCGCGGCGAGGTGGGCGGCCGACCACCTTCTGAAGGACGGCGACCGCGTCGTCCTGGTCCATGTCCTGTCCAAAGGAGCGGACGCAAGCCACAAGGAGCTCTGGAAGAACACCGGCTCACGTAAGTAGAGAAAAGAACATCGCATCGTTTTCAGTTACGCTCTCTAGTTGCTTGATCACAAGGATTGTAACTGACGGCACCATTGTCTCTGTTTTGCTCATCTGAAGCTTTGATTCCTCTATCGGAGTTCATGGAGATGAACGCGCAGGCGAGGTACGGGGTGAATCCCGACAAGGAGGTACTGGAGATCCTTCAAGCTGAAGCCAAGTCCAAGAAGGTAATGTCTCCACAACTTGCTCGCTAAATTTTCTTGGGATTGGGATTATGGGTGAAAATGCGGTAAAACACAGTTCTAAGCTCGTTTTAAGGGCTCTGCTAGATGAACAGGCTGGAAAGGAAAACGTATGCAGCCGCGCAAAACACATGCATAGTGCTCGCCTGGTGTAATAGCCGTAGCAAACTAAATTAGTAAAGTACAACATCGATCAGGTAACAGTCATTTGCCTTTGTTTAAATAAAAGTATTTTCCTTTTGTCCGGTTAGAGCTACAGAACTGAATAGTACAGTTGAATTTTACTTGAATTCTCATCTTTGTCACATTGATCACCCTTCCGTAGCTGATATACGTGGCTTTATCAAGTCTGCGTAAAACCTCACACAAAAGAGGAATCATCACAACAAATATCAAGGAGACAATACCAGATCCTTATTATTAACATCTGGACTGTACGGGAAAAACCGTCGGCCAAAAACACTCTCCCATTGTGAAACCAACAGAAATAGTAAGGGAAAAATTATCAGCAGTCAGCACGTCATACAGATAAATGCTCCCCTCTAATTTCTTCAACTTTGTATGCATGGCCAGTCAATCTTATTCATATCATACTCCCTTGCATTTTTCTCAACTAGGAAGATAATATTGTGTGAAAAAAACCTATTCGGTAAAACATTGCTTGTTGTTTGATTGGATCAGGTGGAAGTACTAGCAAAGATTTATTGGGGTGATGCAAGGGAGAAACTATGTGAGGCAGTAGATGATCTCAAGGTGGACACCTTTGTGCTTGGTTGCAGAGGCTTAGGGCCATTGAAAAGGTACGCCTAAACCTCTACTCTGTCAAATTGTAAGTTCCTAGTCTCGGCTAGTCACAGCTGCCTCATTGTTTCTTTCTCTCTTTGGATCTTTGTGCAGGGCCCTCCTTGGAAGTGTCAGCAACTATGTCGTCAACAATGCAACATGCCCGGTTACTGTGGTGCGCGGTGCCTGATCCTTTTTGCCTGGAAGTTTTTGTGATACAGGACTCTTGTGGCTTAGGTCACATATGTGAGTTGATGTTATTTGGCCGGATGATGATGTTTGGCTCTGGCAATTAACTTTTCAGTACTATTCCTTGGGTCTGCTGTCCAGTTTGTAATCAGTGAATTTCCTGTTACACCCTACAGACATTTGTGTAGTTTCTTATGAAATATGTAAATAAATGCCTACAAACTGATTCACTCCGTTGGTAGTTAATCTGCTTTTATATATGTCATGGCAATGCTGCCATGGTAAAGATGATGTTTACTTCGCAAGTTCCTGAAGGATGAACAATATCAAAAACACAAAAGATTATTTATGTTCCTAGTAACTCAAAAGATCTTTGAAATTGATAGCATCAAAGAGCTACTGCCAGGCAGGTCTTCATAACTGACTAAGTTTGCATAACAAAAAGATAGAGCAGAAAAGGGACCCAAACATCACTATAGAAAGCGTTTTCTCCAATGGCAGAAAGATATACTTTATTTTTCAACTGAACAATTACTCTACACAATGTCAGCCATCTGCAATTTCTTATGTAATAAGATTGTATAAGAGTAAGTACTCGACAACAGCGAAATGCTTGGAAGACTAAACCATCATGGATGCATTTGGACTATATCAATCAGAACATCTTACCAGTGCCATCTTTGCGCGGAACAGAATCTTCAAGTTCCATTCTGCGCCAGCTCCCAGCCAAAGATGACAACTGGTCAACCTTATAATACAAACCAAGAAGACCACCTGTATGGATAAACAGGACTTTTCGCCCTTTCCACTTGGCTGGATTGGCAGCCATGTCTTGTAGCATTCCATAGGCTGCCTTCCCACTGCAGTATGATGAAACAGGTATGCTTGTTAGGAAAGGGAAAAAAAAATCAACAGGGGCTTTCAGCATAAGCAACAGAGAAAATGTTAATAGTATTTTGCGATCAGCTACTAGCTTACAAGATGTCAAATCATATATCCAATGTCAAAGGTATTTCAATAATTCAAACGTAAGGAACATATTGCACCTGTAGACTGGATCAAGAATAATGCCGGTTGCTGCAGCTACGTCTTTGACAAATTTAAGCTCCTCAGCTGTGTTCATGGCGTAACCTAAACCCTTAGCCTGTAAAATGGAGTTATCGATGAGCAAACCAAATGTTCACCTTTACCAAGTTACAATGAACAGGATATTACATTTATTAGATTTCCGTGTAAAAATTTTTATTTTTGAAGGAAAACAGTAGAGGAAGCTCCCTAAGGTAATTATATGAAATGATTAAGCAACTTGCAGACCAATTATGTGACCTGCACAAAGGCAAGGTCAGGGCCGTGGCATGTGGCACCAAAAAGCAACATAGATGTAGTTTTGAAGTCTGTATATCAAAATGATTTACTATCTAAAATCTATAGTTCCAAAGTATACTTACATTTTCAATGCTGACTATATCTCGTGAATCCAAACCAGATTGAAGCCCATCAATCAGGCCTTGAGCATAGTCATAGAAGTATTCAGGGTCATCACAAACAGAGAATGCATGGACCTATCCTACAAGTCGATTGTTAGTTTGTAAACTTGAGGAGGATAAGATAACAAAGAAAGGATTATCATACTTTTGCCTTCAAGCTGCTTAGTTCTGATCCTAAAGCAAGACCAGCAATGGTTCCACCACTGCAAGAAATGCAAAATCATCGAACCATAAAGTAGCACTCTTGCAACTTTCAGGATCTAGGCATGTAATTGGAACTGCATATGAAATATTGATACAAATGCAAGATAGTGCTGAAATACCTGCCACATGCAACAACAATGTCATCAAACTTTACTTCCGTAGATTGCTGAACTTGCTGCTCCAGCTCTCTTATCGCCTCAATATACCCCCTATAAAAGTAATACTTTTAGAGATTAGGTTGCACAATCGAATTCATTTGAATATGTTATGGTGACAGTATGCTATAATATTGGGGTAAATCCACCCTTATCTTTACAGCATGTAATCTTGTACTCTTATGTATCTAACACAGTGCCCATCAAATAGTCCACATCTCTTTTCCCTCAACCTTGGTTTTTATGTATTCATCACCATAAGTCACACTACCACATGGCACTAGCCAACCACTATATGACATATCATACAGACCTTCTTTCCTTAGATGGGATCCACAAGCTTCAGAGCCTAGACAATTCTCAGGCCAACGCATCTCTCAAACAAAACGAGTACTCCCTCCGTTCTTAAATTATTGTTGCCGTTGGCTTTTTGAGTTACGTGAGACCATTCGTCTTATTAAAAAAAATTGAAAACTACCAAATATTTTGTTACGGTTTGTTTTATCACTAAGGAAATTTGAAACATAACTTATAATTTTGCATAATTGTGCAAATATTTTGAATAAGACAAACAGTCAAACGTAACTCAAAAAGTCAACAACAACAAACAATTTAAAAACAGAGGAGTAGTTAAGAATGTCCAATTCAGGCACTGGCAACTCACTCCTTTTAAAAATTTACATATTCACTAATCCACAAATATTATACCCAGAGGTAACTTAAAACAAAATAGGCACATCTTTTCAAAAAAGTCAAAGTTTGTATACTTTGACCAACAGTGAGACAAATAATAAGCATGTTTGGTGTATAAAAATTGTATATCTAGATTTGTATTTCAACGTTCTTTTCACACCATACTAGTATAGTAGTCTCATAGCTATAAAAGGACATATTGCATCATAAAGTAGTAGTCTAAGTCTAATCTTTGACACCAAGCTAAAATAAAAATATGCCTTGTACCTTGGATGGAGGAGCATCAAAAATATAATATGCAGATAAGGTTTCACAGAGATCACTGAATCTAGGATATTACCAGGTTCCCAGTGAGTTTGATCCACCAACAGGAATCACATACGGTTTCCGCCCTTCCTCCAACAACTTCTTTTTCAGAAAATCAGCTAAAGCCTATATCAAATAAACCTGCCTTCTGGTTAGAAGTTTTTCAGTAAGGAAAAAGTGCCCACAAGCAGTAGCTTAACAAACCTATTTGGTTTATCAAATCATCCAAATAAATAGCCAACGAATAGGAACTTATTAAGATTAAGATCTCAAATGAAAAAAAGTGCATATTAACTCCCGCAGACTTCAAATTTCTTAGCACAAGTTACTTGATCGGATTGCATATTAACTCCTGCAGACTTCAAATTTCTATAGCACAAGTTACTTGAGCGGATCTCTAACAAAAATAGTGACTGATCAGTTGTGAAAAAATATAATTAATACATAACCTTACTGTGCAACGAAACACTGATTACAGATGGCCAGGCAGAAGTACGATACAGCTTATGGCAATAACAGGTGAAGAGCTTACCACACTGCCAACTTTTCCATACTCTTCTTTTGACACAAGATCAATGTGTGCCCCAATCAACCTCTCGACAAGTAGATTGCCAACCAAACCAGGGTCCTTGTCCACAAGTAGCTGAAAAATATCCACAAAACCAAGTTCATACTACAGTGCTCAAACGATTCCATGCCACACGCTCACACGCACATAAATGCCACCTTAGAAGTACGTAGTATCAGGTAGCAATCAAGATTGAGATACTTAGCAGCCACTGCCGTCGCACGACAATGGTTGCTCTGAATACCACCAACGGTGATAATGCAATCCGCACCCTGCGCCACGGCATCCGCCATCAGAAACTCCAGCTTCCGGACCTTGTTCCCGCTCAGCTGCATGCCGGATAAATCGTCTCTCTGCAAAATCCCCCAAATCACCCCACGTCAGAATCGGAAGTTCACTAAAATCGTCTCTCTGCTTGTAACAGTGGAAATTGAGAAGTACAGTAGCTCTTCTGCCGCACCTTGATCCATACTTCCGTGCCTTCCGGCAAATTGGGCAGATTCCACTTGTGGATCGGTGTTGGGAACTGTTATGATCAGCAATATACGAGTTACTTGTCGCACTTAAAGTGATCATTTCATGTATAGATTCTAATCAAGCTGAACTAATCTGGATTCATGGATTGAAGTAAGTAGCGGTCAGTTAGTGAGGCAGTGGAGATGGGGAAGCTTACATGGCCAAGCGAGTAGGTATGGGAAGGCATGGGGGAGAGGTGCGAGGCCCAAGCAGGCGGCGCATACGGTTTCCTCGAGAGGAAGGCCCCGATCTGTGGGGCGGCGAATGGGGTGGTGGTGAGCCCGGCCATCACGGCGGCGGCGATCCGGCTCCGGTGGCCGACGGCGGCGAAGCGGCCGAGGAGTGGGGTAGTACAAGTGATGGGAAGGGCCGGCCGCAAGAGCCCGACCAGGACCATGGAGATTGTTGTCGTTTTTCGGCGCAGCCGGCTAACAGGAAGCTGCAGGCCGGCGGTATTTGGCCCAATCCCGCCTATATCAATTAGGCTTGGCCAGTACGATAAATGGGCCATATCGCCAGTGGGCTTTCTCATTATCTTAGTCATCCCTCAAAAAATCGACTGTCGTAACTCATGAGTCATGACGATCTGCAAGTCGTAAAACTGAGCGGAATCTGCAACCGAACCCTCCCTCACGTTTCCTGTGCCGGCCGCCGTCTTCTCGCCGTCGTCGTCGTCCTCCTCCTTCCTCCTCCCGCTCTCTCCCCTGTTGGAGCTCTGTCTACCGTAGCTCGAAGTGACCTCGTACCCTACTTTCGTCGGTAAGCACAACCGAAACCCTAGCTTGCTTCATGGATTACTGTATTTTTTGCTCTGCGGGATTTGTAGAATCAGATCCCAGTGCCTGTCGATTGTAGGTTTGTTTCCTGCACCCTTCATACCAATCGATCCATCCATATCCTGCACTCACCCTACCAATCGATCCACCCATATCCTGCACTCTCTCCCCCTACCAATCGTTCCATCCATGCAATTGAGCACTCTGATGTCCGCAAATTGGAATCAGAACTCTGTTTTGACGCGATCTCTCTGGAGTTAGTAGTGCTCTTGCCCTGAGTACAGGATCCTTCGCTTTTGGTTTGAGCTCCTTAGTTATAGGAGACATCTTTATCTTTTTTTTTTCTTGCAAACGAGGTTTATCTGAGGCTGTAGAGGACCCCTGGGGTTTCGCCAAGTTAATCAAACACTTGTTCCTCTCGTGCATACATGCACAGAGCAATGTTGTATTGTTGTTTAGTTTCATGCGAAGTAGCTCTTGATTTATCTACATAGTGCAACTTTATTATCTGTGAGCAGCTTCCTTAACATACTTCCACAGAGTGAAACTTAATTTTCTGTGACTAGCTTCCTTAATATACTGCTGCAAGCTTTGATGAACATAGATGATTGTAGCCTGAACGCGGTAATCTTGTTAGCCATGTTCGTGGTAGAAGTAGTTAAAGGCAGTCTATTTATGTAGCTTGTTATGATTTTTGAAGAATTCCTCGGCTATTAGTTCTACGCAATTAAGAAACATGCTTGTGAATTTTGTGCCATGAGTCCATTACCATCAATGTTTTGTGCAGAAACAGGGTAGTCTCAAGATTATGAGGTATGGAATAGCTGTACCGGAATGCATTGGGTCTAACCTAGCTAATGGTTGAACAGCATGTATCTTACTGGTCAGAGAACCATATTAGTCGGATGATCTAGTTGGCCAAAATACGCCAGTTGTTGCAACTGGTTAGCAGTATTCTGTTGAAATTTTCTAGTTGCTGTGCGGGTAGATTTCATGATGTGCACAATATCCTCCAGCTATCTTCAATACACATTCTATTAATTTCCATTATTCACCACAATTTGACGAGGGCCTTTTTTCTTTTTTGCCTAACAAATTTTGATCATCTCACTTGCAGTTGGGACTGATCATGTCTTCTTCGATGCAATCATCATACCTTCCTGCTACAACTGAATCGATAGCCAAGGCTCAGGAGGCTAAGGATGCTTCGGAGTCTATCTCCATCCTCTACCAGTTGCTTGAAGACCCATCTACTTCTGCGGATGCACTGAGAACAAAAGAGCTTGCAATTACAAATCTGACAAACTACCTCACAAAAGAAAACAGAGCTGAGGACCTTCGCAACCTTTTGACTAAGCTCAGGCCATTTTTTGCACTGATTCCCAAGGCTAAAACTGCAAAGATTGTGCGTGGAATCATTGATGCTGTTGCCAAGATACCTGGCACATCTGATCTTCAGATCTCACTCTGCAAGGAGATGGTGGAATGGACACGTGCAGAGAAGCGTACCTTCCTTAGGCAGCGTGTTGAAGCAAGGTTGGCAGCCCTTCTGTTAGAGAACCAGGAGTATACTGAAGCGCTTAACCTTCTTTCCGGTCTTATCAAGGAAGTCAGGAGGCTGGACGACAAGTTGCTTCTTGTGGACATTGACCTCCTGGAGAGCAAGCTTCATTTCTCTCTGAGAAACTTACCGAAGGCCAAAGCTTCTCTGACTGCTGCAAGAACTGCGGCCAATGCCATTTATGTTCCACCATCTCAGCAGGGCACTATTGACCTGCAGAGTGGAATTCTTCATGCTGAAGAAAAGGATTACAAGACTGCTTACAGCTACTTCTTTGAAGCATTTGAAGCTTTTAGTTCACTGGACGATCCGAAGGCCATCTCCAGCCTGAAATACATGCTTCTGTGCAAGATAATGGTTAAAAAAACTGATGGTGTTGGTGGGATAGTCTCCTC
>LAPY01001890.1:61855-86947 GCA_000970635.1 Eragrostis tef | reverse complement strand
CGCGCGGCAAGCCCCGGCCCCGCCGGCGCAGCAACCCACCAGCAGCCAGCTCCACCACATGATCTCCGAGCGGCGCCGGCGCGAGCGGCTCAACGAGAGCTTCGAGACTCTCAGAGCCCTGCTCCCGCCCGGATCAAAGGTACACCAACACAACAAAACCATCCATTCTTATTGCGATTAAACATTAGCAACACAGCACATTCTAATGTTTAATTTCACGATCAATTCGCAGAAGGACAAGGCCACGGTTCTCGCCCACACGACCGAGTACATGAACAAGCTCATAGCCGAAGTGGCCGGCCTCGAGGAGAAGAACCGGCAGTTAGAAGCGCAGCTCGTCGGCGTGCCCGGCAGGACCCGGCAAGCCGGTAGTGACGACGACTCGTCGAAGATGACGGTGCAAGTCGATGTGACCACCGGTGCGTCGACGTCAACCTCGACATCCGGTCAGCCTCAAGAGGTGGGCATTAGGGTGACAGTGCGGCAAGAATGCGACCTGTCGGAGCTGGTGATGGCAATGCTGGCGCGGATCAAGGAGACGGGGCGCTTCGCGGTGGTGACCGTCGACGCCGAGCAACGGGGAGCCGCCCATGCACAAGTCAGCATCACGTTGCGAGTTACGGTAAAAAAAACTATACTAAGCTATATAACTATTTTACTTAAGTATTTTAAGGTTCGAAGTGAAATGGTTCATGGAAGATTTGAAATTGATTTGATTGGACATTCCTGCATACATGGCTGAGACAAGTGCATACGTGTACAATAGTACGGTCAATATTCTTTTTTTTTTAATGGTGGACTTTGCATGGGGTCTACCGTGAACATTGCCCTTGGGAGAAAGGAATAGGGGAAATCGATGTCTTGACCTGGCTTGGAAAAAACCTTGAATTGCCAAAGAGCAAAAGCAATCTTAGATGATAAAGAATAAGGACTAGTCGTTGCATGCATTAATCAAATTTGCTGACCAGTTACGTCAGATGAGTGCCCAACTAACATAGCTCTTTGACCTGGCTTCACAAGACACGACTCGATCACTTTGACTGGTTATCAAGTGGTAATATATAGTTGATTATATAATGAATCGCGCACATGCTCCGGCTAAAGCTTCCATGGCCGTGAGACTGTCAATATGCTGAAGAAACTAAGACATTGTCTGTTCTTCTTCAACCATTCTCCGGTTATCATGGAAATTTGTTTGCGACGAACTTAATTCTGAAGAAAAATTACTTTTTGGAATGCTGTCTTTGTCATGAATATATGAAATTTCAGATATCAGTGTAGAATATAACATACACCATTGGTAATTACTCTACAGGAGAACCTGATCGATTTACATAATGCTCTTTAGATATTGGTCAAGGTTACATAGGTCCGACTTCGACCACATGCTTTCTAGAACGTAGTCCCGCTGCTCTTTTGTTCTAGCCTTCAGAATCGGTTTAGTCAATCTTCTTGGAAATTTGACAATTGATGTGTTAAAAATTGGCAACTGGTGGCTACATGAATATTCTATATTTGCCTTCACGTATGCATTAGTAAAGTGTAATTTATAATTGGAATTATAAAAAAACAATAGTCAAACTTACAGCTTTGATTACGAAAGTTAAATTAAAGAACAAAAAAGAAAAAAATAGAACAGAGGTGGTACTCCCTCGTTATTTTTATATATGAGTATATGACTCTGGTTAGTTCAATTTTGAAGCATGCCTAGGAAATGGAGCGAGTAACATGATAACCAATAAAGCAAGTAGAAACAATAAAATGGTGGATTAACTGGCATAGCCCCTGTTCTTGTCCATCTCTGAAGCATGCATGATGTCATCTTTTCAAGATACCATCTAGTACATCTACAGCCCTTTCTTAAGCCGTTGTTTCTGACGCTGTCACGCTGAGATAACGACATGTACTCGTTCGTGATCAAAAAGCGCTTTCAAATGCTTGGCGCTACTGAAAAGTAGTAGATTAGTACTTACATGGTCAGAGTACTTGCCCGTGAAGCCTAACACAAATCAAATGCTGCAGGCTAGTGACGATGAACTCGACGAGACGTCCCTGAAGGAAGCTGTGGCGAAGGTTGTCGAGGATGCGGTGACACGACGGCCATCGCCGCCGCCGCCTTAGGAGTCGCTGTAGGCCGGGCCCGCCGCGCCGGAGCTTCTAGCTGAGCTAGCACATCAGTTTTGACCGGATCAGGGCAGCAAGACAAGGACCACGTGGTAGCAGTGGTTGTGTCATTGTGTGTTAGATTTCCTTCAGTCTTTTTCCTGTCCTTTGCTTGCTTCTTCAGGTAAGGTTGACTAGGACTTTGGTTTGTTTAGTGTGAAATCGTACGTATTAGAGAAATTATGCACAGAACGGGAGTTAATTCGCCATTAAGAATAGTTGGTTCGTCTTCGGATTGATGCAGATAGTTATCTATGTATTACTGGGGCATACTATACTGTTTTTTCACTAATTTTTATTGCAAAGATTGTAGCATACCAGATTAGTGCCGACTTGCATGCATGGCATTAGGGGCCACCTATACGACATTTGGTGTTTCAGCATCTTGGAACACTCCACCGCTGAACCATTGGATCGGAATCCAACAGTCACCTTCGGGATTTTTTCTTTAATGAAAACGTTTGGGAGTTTGTGAATCACGTTGATCCTCTACGTACCGCCCCTGGCAGTCGCCAGTCCCGTCCTTCATCACCCATATTCACTTCGGTTTTTAACAGATGACTTCAGGCAAAGTGTTTTCCTAATGTCGTCAATGAAAAAAAAATCGGATGTAGTAATCGAATGGAGTAGTTACGCCCCGGCTGGGTGATGAGAAAGACCTGACTGAAATTTTAGCTCACCCGTTACACTATTCTTGGAAAGAGCTGGAGCATATGAGAAAGACCTGACTGACAATATAAACGAACATATGTTGGAAGCTGCATGTGGCACATCCCGAGTCCTCGGGGAAGTCTTTCTTGATCGTGGCTTCTTGATTTGGAACATAAAAAAGTGAAGAACGTGAAAGCCCCATTTTACAGGTCGTCGTGAGAGTGACATCAGTGGCCTTCCCTGTCCCCTCTTAAGCAGCAACACCAGAATAAAACCTGTTTATAGGTTGTCAAGTGAGATAGACAAGGTCTTTCTGCACAAACACCTCCTAAAGAAGATTCAGCATCACCATTTTATGAAAGCCATGACAACCCCATGCAATATCCCACACCTGTTTGGCAATGAGTCTCCCACTGATGATATGAGAGCCCCCTCCAACCAAATCAATTGAAGAGCAGTCTAAACGAGAGTGTTTTGGCTTTGGTCAGTTCATTCCTGAGCCTCAAAGGTGGATTATATAGATGTATAAGACACAAAGGCCATTAACCTTTTCTAGACCTGGAGATAAGACGAGTACCATGTATTGGTTATAAATCCTAAACTACTATACCTTTGGTCTCTTTATATTCTAGGGCGTACTTGAAGTACAAAGATATGCAGGTACACCATATATCACACAACGAGACTGATATGGAGAAAAAAGGGTATCTGCTCCGTGATGCTGCCAACCTAAATTGTGCCTATGTGCAGTGCTTTTTATGTACATTTACCGTAAAAAGTGTCCCTGTACACAGATATATTTACATCCACGAGATACCGGCTTTAGCATTAACACCCGCCATCAGCACTTGCTCAGCCCAGCTGGCTACCTAGTTCTATTAAGTTTTTATTTGAGAGATTGATGACCGAATCTGCAATTACTCGGGCACTTGACATCATGTAGCCCCCTGATGATGCGGCATGGATGGTTATTGAGCAACGAAATACATCATTAATGGCTTTATTTGAGTAGCAGAACAAGCTGAAGAAAATGTAGAAGTATTTCACCTGATGTCAGCATGAGCAGCGGGATGTTTTGGTCTTTAGCAAACCTAAACACCTTCTCGTCTCTGATCACCACACCCTCTGGACTTATCTGGAACAAGGGGGACATATGTGGGAGTTCAGCAGCATAACAAAAGTTAACACTATGTGCAGAGTAAGGAATTAAAATAAGGATACTAGTTGCCTGTAAGTGGCGTTTCTGGCACTTCTAGTTGTAAGATAAAACTTAGGCTGCCAGGCATAACCGGCAGAATGCCTCACAATAGATGAGAATTTAGTGGACTATTGTAAGTGTGCCACACTACAATGATACCATGATGATATTTTCCGCATGTTGCCGAATTCTAGTAAGTTAACTGTGTTCTTCCTATTTACGAAAGCGAAATGAGTGGGGAGAAAAATACCTTCAATCTGCCAAGTGGATCACCATCCAGGATGTCAGTCCCAGCATTGTAAACAATCAATTGGGGTTGAAATCTACTTTTGGAGATCTGCAAAGAATTTGTTCCAATAAGAACTGTAAGTAAGCAATTTTTTCTGGTAAAGATAATAACGGAGAAAAAAAAATGTAATTCCAATATCATTGAAACGTAGAAAACCACAGCTGCAAATATAGCGTTTAACATCATTTCCTCAGAAAGAAATGTAAGAATTTGTGTTCCCCCGACCTATGCCGAAGACACCAACCTGTCTCAAACTTGTTGCTGTAGTTGAACATAAAGGTAAATAACTTACATAATCATGTCTAGCTACTCAAAATCAAGTGTTGAAATGATACACTATCTACCACTTGTATGTCTATTTTATTGAAAACAGGAGCATGTATCATGCTAAACATGACACCTTGGAACATAATCCAGCGCTCAATATCACTCTTCTTAATAAATGCCAGCTTTACAGGTATCACCCTTAAAATGTAAATGTACCTCGAGAGCCTTGTCAAGTTGCTCCAAGTATTCATCCGTTTTTGTCCCACTCTATAACAAATCATAAAACGAAAAATTGAAACTTAAGAGTTGAAGGACATGCAGAAAAGGAGGACGAATAAGTAGAAGGTGGAAAGATACAACTTACAGCTAACTCAACCTTTTGATCGATGTATCTCATAGCAGCGAAATCCTGAAATCAAGTAATGCAAGCTTACAAGGAAATTAAAAATAATAACTCTATCTATTTTCACAAAAAATGGAAGCAATATTTCAATGGTTGGCCTTGATATCAATTGTAGTCTCTAACATTAAATGTTGAACACCAGTCTAGTCAAAATCGTAGTACTAGCTAGATCTTTCAATTTTGATCCTTGAGCAATTACATCATCCATGAATGCAAAATAAGCTTCGCTCCAAAAGATGATCAACATTCAGCAATGAGTTAATTCATAATTATAAGATAACTAGCAATTGCCATAAAAGCCTTTATATACGACAGATGTCTAAGGAGAGTTCAAGATGCCAATTCTTACGAATGGATAAATTCCAGCATTGTACATGTCCAAAATGTAAACCCTTTCTGCAAAAGATAAATTGGCATCAAATCGACATATATGATGACTACAATTGTTAAGAAAGGAAATACTAAAATGAAGCACGCTATTCCTCAAAAAATAAAGAATAAGAAGAGGAAAGCATGTACCATCATTAGCGAAATCTTTCTCGTGACCATTTCCTTGGTGGGCATCCAGGTCTATGATCATAACTCTGAAAATGTACCGAAGGAGGAACAATTTATTACTAAGCAGTGTGTAGCTAAGTTTGTACTCATTCAATGTATTGCCAGCAAATGTAAATGCAATAAACAAGGCATAGGGTCCAATAGCCTGATAAAAGCAGTTGAACATTATATGGAAGAAACAAGGATTCATATGACAGATGGTACGACAACACACAGGTGTATTCCCTTCTCACACTATTTAAAAAAAAAATCGGACAGATGGTGCTTTAGCCTATTTGGATTTGAACAGTTTGAGAACTTTGCAGATATAGCAACAAGTCTGTCAGTTACCTTGAAATATTTAGGCGGACAAAAGCGAACTGGATGCAGAGAGAAATATCAGCATACGCACAAAATCCTCCCCCTTCCTCTGCTGAACAATGATGGAACCCTCCACCAACATTAATGGCCCAACCTCTCTCAAGTGCAAGTTTGGCTGATAAAATTGAACCACCCACCTATGGAAAGAACTCATCATGCGTTATAAATATCAAGTTATGTAACTGGGTTCGACAAAAGTTCCCACTGGGAGCACTAAATCACAATAATTCACCTGCTTACGGAAAGGGTATAGTAGTTTTCGCTGCACAATCCAGTTAGGAATAAGAGCCACAGGAGGGACCTAGTAAGGTATAAAACTCTATCAGTCACTTGCTAACTGCTTTGACACCAATCAAGCCAATTCCACATCCTCAGAAAAATCGTACCTCCACAATGGCGGCAACCCTGAAGCTGCTCTTGAGGCTGTTCAGGTATGCCTCCGTGTGCACCTGATTAAGCAAGCCGTGCAGGGGACTCAGAATAAATCATGCAGAAGGCAATCTTAAGTCTGGATCAGTGGAAAAACAGCCTAATGGGTGTTGGCCATTACCACTAGCAAATCCTCCTTGGAGGCCTCCAATGGCTCCACAACCCTGTTCTTCTGCAGGTACCCTTCCTTGGTGAGGAACTTGCAGATGCGGCCCCATTTCGCGGAATCAAACGGGTGCCTGATCAAGAAATTTCACACGGCTGAGTGTCAATCGAACCACAGCTGATCCTTATACATACACAAACAACAAAGAAGAGGAAGGGAACTCACAGCTTCTCCATGCCCATGAAGGCGATATCGTAGGACGGTGAGTACACCACCGGCGCCTGCAAGAAACTAAACGGATTGAATCGAAACAAAAAGAGCTCGCCCGTGTCCTGAAGAAATAATGTTCTTTTGGTTTCCGAGACGGACCTTGGAGGATGGGACATCGAGGTAGAGCTTGCTGGAGAGGAAGCGAGGAGGCCATCCGCCGCCGGCGGGAGAGGGAGAGAGGGCGGGCGGGTTGCGGAGGAGCCTAATGGTCGCGGCCTCTTCCTCCGGGCAGGGAATTCTGCCGCCGCTTTGTTGCCGCGGAGAAGAGGAACAAGCGAAGCGGTTGCGGTGCTGACGTGCTTCGTTTTTTTTTCCTTTTCATCAGTTTTTTTCTTTTTAGGGAATCCCAATCCATTTCATCAGTTTATATAATTGCAGTTTGGTTTGCGCCAATACACTAAGGATTTTTCACATGTAGAGCTGGCATAACAGGGACTTGAATGATTCTGTTTGGTTGAAATGTGAATTGGAAGAACTATTATGGGCCTGTCTGTTTCGCCTGACTAAAATTTTACCCAGGGAGAATATTATCATTTAGAAGTATTAAATAAGGGCTAATTTTCGAGACGAATCTAACGAGCCTAATTAAGCTATGTTTCGCTACAGTGATGCTACAGTAACCATCTTTTAATTATGGCTTAATTACGTGATAATTACTCCCATTACATTCGTCTCGCAAATTAGCACAGAGTTCCGCAATTAATTTTATAATTATGCTTTAATTAGTACTTCTAAATGACAATATTTCAAGTGGCTAAAATCTTGGCTAAAAAAGAAACAGTAGGTCTTTTCTTACCGAAGCTAAAATTCATGACATTTGATTGCAACTCCTCCAACCAAGACGTTAGGTCCGAACAATTGTAGTGTTGCAAGCCTTAGTGTTTAGAGGTTATCAATATCATTGCATCGTTGGCCTTATAACATTCTAATATAACTTATCACGGACTGAACCTTTTCGTAAGCCAAGTATTACTACAGGTAAAAGAGAATGTGCTAGCCCAGCATGACATGAATTGATATAGTCTGATGAATGAAATAAATCCATGCTACATTTCATAGGGCCTAATGAAAAGGAGAACAATGCAGTTAAGGACAGAGATGCGATTTTCACAGAAGGAGCGGTGTTTACCTGCAATTTTCTCATCATTCCCACACCGCCGCCGACGAGAAAGGGGCGCCGCTGTTCCTCCACCACCTCCGCTTCCATGGCGACCCCGAGGCCTCGAATCCGCGCCGTCCCGCTCCGGCCGCTCCTCCTCGTCCTCCTCATCCCGCTCATCTACTCTGGTACGAACCTCTCCCTTCTTAAATTCCCGCAAGCACATTGCAATGGGAGCCGCCTCTGACGGTCCAATCTGTGCCAGTGTCCAGGCTGCACCCGTGGACGCCGGAGAAGGGCGTGTGCTTGCCGCCTCCCGCCGCGCCAAAGCGGCCGAATCACCTCGTGCTCGGCCCTGCCGCCGGCCAGGGCCGCCCGAACCGCCTGCAGTGCCGAGGTGCCCTCCTTCTTTCGCTCCGGCAAGCTCCATTCATGCTGAGTTTAGAAGTTTCTATACATGATTTTTGGATCTTGGTCTAGGGAATGTTTGCATCTGGAGCCCCATCCCCACTTATTCAAGCAGACACTTATCAGAATCACTGTGCTAGAGCTAGAGTTTCCCTTCCTTGAGGTGTTCAACAAAAATGTAAAGGCACAAATTGGCAGAAGTTGAATATTTCGATCTACATATTTCTTGCAGTAGAGCCAACATAGTTGAACAACTTAACGCGATGAGTCTTCATGCTTTGGAAACAACTTATCATCCAACCATCACTAATTTGTGTTAGAAATTCTGTTATAGCCTGAGCCTATCACAAATAATAATTATGTTTACTGAAAATGATGGTGATGCAACTTAATGGTTTTTGTTCCGACGTGGCTCTGACACTGAAGATTATAGTTCGCCGAACTGGAATTGAACCTTGTCTGTTAAAACCAGGATGGCGAACATAAATTTTCTGATATATAAGTTACCTTTAGTGACTACAGATCGGCTCCATGTGACTGGCTTTGTTTTTTCATTTTTTTCCAGGACTTAAAGCTCTGAACAAGATTGGTATGTCAAGTTATGGAAATCACTCTGGCGATCAGATTTCTTTTGTTACGGTATTCACAACCTACAGTTCTGGGCCACCTGGTGACGGCAAAGTGCCATTGGACACTGTAACTGTTGGAAACCATACTTATGGCAAGATTGAAAGGTCCATGGCCATTCTTAACACTTTCATCAGTTTCATACAGGTACCTCTGCCCATTCTTTTTTCTTTTGTGATAATGGCTAACTGAATATCAGAAGCTTAACACATCAAATAAGATGTTGCATTCATGTAGCTTTTTATGACGGATATATATAAGAATTCCTCCATGGCTCCATCTATTAAAATTACAGTTGAATTTCTGTTTTTTCTCTTGTTCATGTTATCACAGATCACCACTATTTCAATTAAGATGTAACTAGACCTGAATGAATGCAAGTACTAACATCACTACAGTTATCGGTTCTGGAAATTATCTGAGTTTATGGTCCCATCACCTGCACACCACACAGCATATAGCCTTTTTTTCATTTCAATTTCAACTTAATAAGTACAGTGTGCCACCTGATCTCCACGTACAGTAGTAATTGTGGTTGTTTAACACCTGATCCTATCTGTAGAACCCTGCAGGTATCAATGCCAAAAAGCAATGTGATCATATTGACTGATCCTAGTTCAAAGTTCTCAATTAACCAAGGGAGTGCTGCGCTATTGCCTATTGAAGGAAACTATTCTCGAGGAAATTTGATGCTTCAAAGAATCAAGTCCTACATCGTAAGTCTAATCTTCACTCGAACAAATATAATCTGTATATACCAAATCCTCAAAACTACTGCTTAGGATCTATTCATTATTTCTACTCAAAGAGTTGTGTTTTATGCAATCTTATCCCCATTTATAAAGGCATTTCTGGAGCAAAAGCTTGCGGAGTCTGAGACGATAGAGGGGTTCAATCATTTCGTTTTAACTGATTCCGATATAGCGGTGGTTGATGACCTTGGACATATATTCAGGAAATATCCCCATTGTCACCTGGCTCTTACTTTTCGTAATAACAAAGGCCAGCCTTTGAATTCTGGGTTTGTAGCGATAAGGGGGACCAGGGACGGTATCTCTAAGTAAGTCAACAACTTTCCAAGTGACCGTAATATAAAAATTAGGCAGTATTTAGAGTAACTTCTTTTTTTTTCTTTTGGCAATGTTTCAGAGCTGTGGCATTCTTCAAAGAAGTCCTTGAAACTTACAAATTAAAATATATAAAGGCTTCCCGCATGCTTGGTGATCAACTAGCCCTGGAATGGGTTGTGAAGTTTCATCTACCATCAGCATTTGGGAAATTTTCTAAGCACGATCCATTTACCGGTGAAGTGAATGGAGCATCTGTTCTCTTTCTGCCTTGTGCTGTTTACAATTGGACTCCACCTGAGGGTGCTGGACAGTTTCATGGTATGCCATTGAATGTTAAGGTATGGCATTTTTCTTCCTAAGTTTCTCATAAAGAAATTTGATCCAAGTTCTGTTTTTCTTCTTGGAAATATTTTTGGTCAAGAATTTATATATATTATTTCTTTATTGAGACTGTAATAGTAGTTGACACAATGGACTAGTATTTGTTTCTTTTGTTATTAATACACTATACATTTCATTGATGGGCCCTTAGTTGGTTTTACTCATGTGGTTTTCGGGTAGTTGTCTGCTCTAACAAATCTTGTTTCTCACTAAAGATATGTACATTTCATAGTACACTTATCCATTAACTATGACGCACAGAATAATCTGGACATAATATTTTCAGGTTGTCCATTTCAAAGGCTCAAGGAAGCGTTTGATGCTTGAGGCATGGAATTTCTTTAACTCAACCTCTGTATTATCTGATACACTTTGCCTAATTTTAAAGAGTGGACGTGCAAAATACGACTTCTGAAAAATGTTGCACATGATCATATGGTAGGTCTCTTCTCTGTACTATCACTCCTCTTTGTCAATGCATTGTGCCTTGTGTTTCCTGCAAGTTAATCGACCATTTTCTTTAATGTTATCTGGAATTAGTTGGAACTTACAACACGTTTCTCTTATTTCTACAGTGGCACTACGGTTGATCCTCCCAGAAGATATAGTTCCCATCGGTACAAATTCCTTTTGTGAGTCTTCAACCATGATATGTTTTAGTCGTTGCAAGAACTCAAGCCCACATATCATAGAGGATCATTCAGAATGTAACAATAGGTTCAGCTAATCATAGAGGATTTAAAATTTGTGTGGATCTGCGGGTAGAAACTTAGGACCCATACAAACAGCAACATAAGCTAGCAGGTGGAGTATTTCTTCGTGTAGATGTACCATGGTTCTTCAATAGTCATCACCGTATACTATCTTGTACACTACATTACACAAAGCTTTTGTGAGCAAAATCGTTTCCAGGTGTTACTGATTTACTGGTAGTATTCTCCGTGCTTATTTCATTCCTTTTTATGCTGCGTGGTTTTGCTATTAGTTCACTTATCACAGATATTAAAGTGAGCTCACGAATTACTCTCACTTTTTTTTCCTTAAATATTGACGTTCAAACAAGGATTCCTAGCTTGTTTCTACCAATTGGTCTAAAAAAAAGTTTGTTTCCACTAATTCATTCTTTGCTGCCTGAAACGAAAGAATTCCAGACTGGAGAGAGTACGCGCTTTTCACGTTAACTCAACACTGAATCTGCTCCAATGATCATAGCAGTTGCACTGCTAACTCAACACTGAATCTGCTCGACGTTTTACTTCCCTGATAGTTTCTCTGTCCTTCATTTACAAACAAATGACTAACCTACTTTCACTTCCAGTCACACGTGAAGAAAAAACATGGTTACGACAGTTACGGCTAGAATGATTCAGATAAGGCGCAGAAGAGAACACAAGATAGACAAAAATTCTCAAAACACAAATTTCAATCAGTTCACAGGGTATACCAGATCAACATAGGCACAAGTAACCAAACTCTTCCATAAACATCAATTTAAGGCCTAGATAATTCTGCTTCCAGCCAAACGCAAACTCACTTGAAGCATTTTGCATCAAGCAAGGCCTCGCCCTCAAAGGGCTCCTGGTCCTCAATCATGGCGCTGACGCGTTCCTTCTGGGCCTCATCGGAGATGTCAACCTTGGTCCACTCATAGAGCTCCATGTCGTAGACCTCATCCATGACAAACTTGGGGATCTCCTGGCCACGGAAGAGCCAGAGACCCTTCACCTTGAAGGGGGGCTCGGAGCCAATCACGAGCATCTTGCCAAAGGCATACTTGCGGCACAGATCCATCCTCTGCAGGAACCCACCAACCTTGTTCATGGTTACAAAGGAGACTGTGTTCTCATCATTGTACTTGTAGTCACAGAACCACAGAGAGTAACCCTCTGGGTCATACATGTCCCAGAAACCTGAAACAAAGGCAGCATATAAGTTTTTGTTGAAAAACTGAGAACATAAAAGAAGAGGAAGAAATATCCAGATCACTTTATCTAGTTACTACACTCAAGACTGATAGCCCAGATACCGCAAAGTAGAATACTGCTATAGGTATTCACTGATCAAAGCTAACATTTGTTAACTAGAAAAAATGTATTTTGATACTTCCGAATGCCATTTTCTAAAAGAAATAGGGTTAAACAGTTTCTGGAGAAAAGCTACCACCGTTGCACTAAGAAGAATCTTTAAGCCAGAACACCCAAGTAGTAACTGGCTAGCATTCGAAAGAATACAAAGTGTTTGTAGATCCAGTCACATGGTAGATATGATAAATATGGCAGCTATCGCAAAGTAGAAAATCCATTTTGATATATCCATATGCCATTTTCTAAAGAAATAGGGTTAAAAAGTTTCTGAAGAAAAGCTACCACCATTGCACAAAGAAGCATCTTTAAGCCAGAACACCCAAGTTGTGCCTGGTTAACATTTGATAGAATACAAAATGCAGATCCAGCCACATGATAGATATCATAGAAAGAAATGGAAATGATACCTTTGATGGCAACCTCACGGAAGTTGGTCTTTGTGTTTGAGTATAGCCTCTTCCACTCATCAAGGATCATCTTGCTTGGGGGCAGCAAGTCAAGAGGATTCTTCGGCTTCGGCTTTGGCGCTTCCTCTTCCTCTGGTGCCTCAACCACCTTTGGCTTGGGAGCCTCCTTCGGGGCCTCTTTCTTGACATCCTTTGCCTTTGGCTCCTTTGCTGGAGTGGTCTTTTTCGGAACAGGAGGCACAGAATCTGCCTGCTTTACATCACCCATGACCTTCTTAAAGTTAGGCTGGTTAACCATGGTCCAGAAATACCTCTCAACATGAGGGAACTCAGATGTGAAACTCTTGGTCAAGATCCGGGCAATTCCATGGTAGAGGTTGCATGTCATTATAATGTCAGCCAGCGTGACAGAATGCCCAACAAGGAACGTGTTTGAGGCAAGATGCGTGTTCAGAGCACCAAGCGATCTCTTCAACGCATTAACAGCTGTTTCCTCAGTCTGCACAAGCAAATATTAGTGAGTATAGCTAGTTTATAACCAACAAGATGGGATCAAAGTTACCCATGGTACACAACTTACCACTTGCACGTAAGGAATATAACCAAGCCTTGGGTAGAGGTACCATGCAACACCAGGGTCAACTTCTGTGGCAGCGAAGTCAATCCACTGCTCAACATGTGCCTGAAATAATCATAAATAAATAAGCATTAAGGGTTACTGGTCTATGTGAAACTTGATAATTGGTCTACAATAAATTACTCACTTGTTCAATCCGAGAAGACCCCAAAAGAGGGTTGTCATCCTTCAAGCGAGCAACTTAAATACAGAATAGTGACAATCAGTTATAAGCTCAAGAATGATTTGGAAAGAGAAATTGTGGAGACATTATATACCATAGCGTGCAATAGCATTGCTCTCAAAAACAGCACCATCAGGAGTCTCCAGAACAGGCACCTTCCCAAGGGGGTTCATCTTAAGGAATTCAGGGGTCTTGTTCGAGACACCCATCTCGAAATTCTTAACCAACTCAACCTTGACCCCACTGTATTCTGCAGCAATTAGCCCCTTAAAGGCATTCTTGTTGCCAGCTCCAGAATGCAATACCTAAGCAAGAGCACGTATTAGACTTGGTATTGGCAAATCAGAATCATATATCCGTATATATGATTTGACAGTACATGTGCAATGTCAAAAAGAAATCCATAAACCAGTATCAAATATAAACGAAGGAGCCAGAATCACAAAGTGCAACAAAAGGATGTGTTGCTAGCATAGTCACATTCAAGTTAAGGACAGCTACATCGTAATCTGCTAAAGTAACCTATTGTTTAGAACATGCAGGAGTTATTGTTAAGTACATTTACCAAATAGATTTACGGTATACCAATGCAACAAAGTCTAGCGATACATGCAAAGAAGAGGATACCAACCATCAGAAACAAAATGCGTAGTTGCTTACTACAAAAAAATAAACAGCTTAAAGGGTGCAAACTATAAATTCAGCCACTCAGAGTTGCACATCAAAAACTTCATATGTTATGGACCCCTAGAGAACCATGCATCTTCCCAGTGACTAAAATATGATGATGCCTACATTAGTTTCGTGCACATTAATCTTCCTACATAAATTCAACAACTCTGAATATCATTAACTGGGCATCAGACCACTATGTCCGATCCATTACAAACAACTATGAAGGACCTATGAAATTGTTTCGGTGATACCAAACGAAAAGCTCGAAAGCGTGATATCTGCCTAGGCACGCGAACGTCTAATCCGAAGCGAAATCGAGAATCTACACAAACCAAATACAACGAGCAAATATTCCCGAATCCCCCACACAGATGACTCGCGAACCCCATCCAACAGATGGGCGGCACAGCAACAAATCAACATCTCCCACTGCGTGTCAGATCGAGCTTAACAAACTGCACTCATCATCGAAAGCTTCTAACCAAAACCTCCTCACAGTCTGATGAGCTATGAACTACAAAGCTGTACAAGCCGAAGGAGTAAAGAGAGGTACTCACAAGCGCCATGTCGACTGAAGCCGCTGGCCTCACCCGATCCGAACCTCAGATCTGCACGGAAAAAATAATCGCCTAAACAAAGTGAGATCGAGCACGACACTCGAGAACGGACAGAAGAAGCCAGCGATCAAATTCGCAGACCAAAGCTACACCAACATGAGGAATAAGATCGAAGGATGGAATTGGGGTTCTTACGGTGGCGCGAGGCGAGACGATCTGCACGGACAGAAAAATCGCCAAAACAAATTGAGATCGAGCACCACACTTGAGAACGGACAGAAGAAGCAAGCGATCAAATCCGCGGACCAAAGCTATTCCAACCCGAGGAATAAGACAGAAGGGTGGGTTTGGGGATCTTACGGTGGCGCGAGGTAGAGGAGATCGCGGAAGCAGCAGCCCGTCGGAGGAAGAGGGGTTTACGGAGGGAGAGAGCAAAGGATTTATGGCGGCGCAGCGGAGGGGAAAGAGGGAGAAGAGAGCGTACTATCTAGGGTTGGGCGGCGAGTGGTCTGGATGGACTCGGCGGGGCAGGTTGGACGGTTCAGATTTGTTCCTTGGATGACCTAGCTGGGCGAATGGGTCGTCTTTTTCGGTATGGACCTCGTGTTATCTTATATTTTATGTCCAGTCCTTACAGGTTTCTTCTGAACAAAAAATAGGATTACAATAGATCATGGGAAACCACGGGGAGTAGGGGCTACGGAACCTATTTTACCGTTTAAAAAAAAGTGTACAATACATTCTTTTCCCTGCAAGTACTATTGACATGTTTTTGTGAGTTGCAGGGAGCATTTCAAAGTAATTTTACTTAAAACTGCTTAATTCGCAAGTTTCATCACGATAAAATCCAAAATGGCTTGTACACACTATACTAGATGTTTAGCCATAGTTGACCTCACTTATGTATAGGTCAGTAGCCTAGAAAAGCAATGAAAATAACCTCCTCACTCGTGCTCCTCTCCTAGTTCACTCCATCGTCTCTCTTTTTTTTCTGCCTAGTTTCTTGGTTGAGCAATGTTAGATTCATCTTACGTGTTAACATAAATCATGTTACATTTTGACGTAGTATGCGGTTCAGCTCATTGCATCGAGGGTTGTACTTTGGATTGTTGAAGCAAATGCTGGGTCGAGGGTAAAATTTTGAATTCTGGAAAGGGCTAAGAATGTTTGCAAGTGGAGTTGTTTATGCTGATTTGGAATTGAGATACAAGTAGGAAAAACAAAATTCAGTTTGAAACTTAAAGGGTTTACATGCATAAAAAGTACTTCAGCCGCCTCAAGCGGATATTCGGTATCAGTACGGCAGCATCTCCACGTTATGCTTCAGGCCCTGATTTGCAAGGCTGGTTCTAGGCCCGTAATAACTTGATAGGCTCTTTGTTTGGCGGGCCGAAAGTAATGGTCCGCCTTATAGTTTCACGGCCCAACAAGCCCAGGCGGATTTGTCTCTAGACCACAGCGCCGTTCGCGCTCCCCACGAAGTCTCCCCGATCACGGCGATCGGCGGCGGGGGCAAAGGATTAAGGAGCGGGAGCGAGTCAAGTGCTCGCGGCTATGGCGATCCCGTCTCCTAGGCCAGACGCCGGTCTCAGCGCCTCAGCAGGAGGTGACTCTCCCCACTCGCTCCTCTCCTCCCCCTGTCTCTGTCTTATGAGTGGATCGCGCGATCCATTGATTGTGTTGTTTGCGTCGTGCGTGTTCGACGAATTGCGCATGAAGTGTTCCTGGCGTCGCGATGTGTTTTGTGGGGTGACATATTATGCGCGGGTTTGATATTATAATGAGCACTGGAGGCATAATCCTGCAAGGGCTCCATCATGACTGAAACGCTGAAGTGAGGCAGCCGGTCGTGTTTGCTTCTACTTTTTTCGCAGGCTACAGATATGCAGGCTATTGAGTTACATTGTCAGGATTCTTAAAACAAAGGTAATGTGTACTTACTCTGTGTGATCCGTGTAAATATTAAGTGATCTTACAAACAAGTTAAATGACTCTGTTACAAAGAGCTAAGTATTACAGGAAAAACAAAAAATAAAAAAGTGAAACTTACAAAATTTCTTTATTTGTTAATATTCAATTATGTTTGATATTGTTTGACATGGGATGAGTGTAAGAAAGGAATATCGAGGCGTTTTTCAAGTACACTTTCTTTTTCAGTGGAGGTTACCGATCAAAAGTGTCCATGGGAGTTTCATGCTACTGGCGGGTCGTTGCTGTAGGGATACAAGGACAAAATTGGGGACCGCTGTCTTCATAGACAAAGCTTTGATTTGCAGATACTGAGTCTCAGTGAGAATGATTCTGTGGATGCATATGGTATTTTCAGAAGGAAATTTGTTACTCATCCTTGGTACCATCCTTTTTATTAAATTATTAATTAATCACACTGCTTGATTGGTTTGGATGATACCAAATATATTACAGTAAAGTTCACAAGCAATTTATGGGTAAAAATATTATGAACTGTGTATTTGACGACTTATAGTAAGGAACTGCAAACTTAGTGACTCGTTTAATCATAGAATTATACATTTGGGGAACTCCTATTCCTAGGTTCACCTTTGACTGTTATGGATCATGTGCAGTGACAAAGGAAAGGAGACCCACCTCTTGAGGCGGCTTCGTTTCTCCGCAGTATGATATATACAAATAAGGTGGAGTCTCGAGTAACGGTAAATGGGGTGGGTGGGTGTCCTCTGTCACTGCACCTAGCATGCATGTGGGCCAGGCTTATCGAAAGTGAACTTGGGGACAAATCTGTTGTTTTGTCAACTTACCAGTAATTTTCAAAATTACTGCATATATTAACCTCCCTTTTGATATGTCTGGTATCAAATATACATATTTTTGTGATCGTCAATTCTAGTGGTAAACTTTCAAAAATTTTATTCTTATTGTGCTATTTTAGTTAGGAAAGTTTTCTTTGAGGGGTGGGGAGGGATCCCCTATGCTGTTAGCTATATCCAGAAACCAGTACTTGCCAGATCTGTTTATGAGACCATTTCAAAGTAATTTAGTTCACCTCAGCAAGGGCTAGTGCACTCTTGTATGTAATAGTTGATATTATGGCAGAGGAGATATGTTCAATACAGGACCATGGATAAAAGGTCTGAAGACTTTGTACTTTTGATGTCCTATGAGATCCGTCTCTGTATTTTTTAATAATTAACGCAAGAAGAAAGGGAAACATGACGAACGGACAAAAGATATGGCAGTAATGAAGATATATTTGTTTTGGTAAAGGGAATGATTGTTTGATTGCTCTTTCTCGAAATAAAGTTCCTGCATATCATTCTATAAGAAATTGTAGTTCTGATTGATATTGCCAACTCGCCATATGATCAAATTTCGTTTGAAGCAACTATTGTATTTTCAGGAAATCAGTTGATGGTGCATTAGGAGTACTAGACTGGGTCTAGCTTGAAAGGCTTGAATTATTGATGCATATCATACTTTGTTATATCCTGAATGAAAAGAAAAGCAAAAGTATGATTTACAGAAGAACAACTTAGTTGATGAATTATTCTTATTTGCCAACTAATTGTCATGAATTTCGACCTGACGTAGGGATAAATAGAGTCGTTCGGTAGTAAAACTAAGGGGGACATTGACTATTTAACTTCTTCTGTGATCTTCAAATTTGGCGGGGAAGTCTCTTTTATCTTAATTGTAATTGGTCTTTGTTACCAGTTATAGTCCAAGACTGGTAAGCGTTTAGCCCTATAATAAGTTGATATGGTTCAGCAATTCATCCTACCCGTAGGTTAACCTTATCCATAATTATTATCTCCTCGGTTATTCTGTTTTGTTACTTCTTTGATAGCAACTAGTGGTTGTGGGCGTGTGTCCTCCACAACCACGTACCAGGTTGCAGTCTGAACCCATCTGTGTAATCTTACTAGTCAAATGCCTCATTTCAGTACCGTTGATTATTGAATAAATTATTATGGTTTGTTCATGTGCTTGAATGTTGCTGCTATAATTTCCCTTTCAATTTTTTTTCATGTAAAATAATTCCTGTCAATGTTGGACATACCTTCTTTACGTTTATGCAGATTTCACCTAATCTGTCACTGCTGTTTTATATTCCGGACACCTTTTCAAATATCTTGGCCCGTTTTTTGTATCGTTTAACTGAAAGGAGTTATGAATTTAGGAAAGTCATTATACGTAGAATCTGATGATCAATATTAACGTGCTTCCCATATAAATTAATGTTACTGTTCAGGTGTATTCATATGTATTCCTAATAGTTTTTCTCTCTCTCATTTGAGTGCCGACAACAGGCACAACTCGAACGGCTCTTAAAAAGAGCTTTGTCCTTGATTGAAGTACCTGTATATGCTCTGTAATTGTTTTCTTTTTCAATCACCAACCGTCCATTTGCTGTTACCCCCACAAAGGGTCCCTGTAGACATGGCACACAATGTCTTTTTGCTCAACGCCATGATCCCTTTGGATTTGCAGAGCCTTCTGAAAGTTACGTATTTGTTGGGCACAGGTCTATGATTGGGCCTGGCCTTACCACCTTACAACTTGTGAGAGCGAGTGAATTACCATCTCACTCTCTCTCTTCAGTCTTCAGGAGTGATCCAAAGACCATATACGTATGCAGCCTAACGATCATACAAAGTAGCAGCTCCCTCTCTATTAAAACATTATCCAGCTGTAGGGATGATAAATAAGAAGTTTGACACTGTTGCCTGAATCTTTTGTGCACTTATTTGAGTAGTATTTTTTTTTTCTTTTTACAATTTTGCATAATCCTTTTTTGCCACACTCAGTGACAAAGGTTGGTCACCTACAGCAAAAGAAAAGAGAGCCTGTTATAGTTTGCAAAACTAGGGCCATATTTGGAACAGAGGAGCCTTTCCAATTTCTTTGGAAAAAATGAATTGTTTTAGAATATGTGCGTCCCATAAGAGATCTAGTTTAGAAAGAACAATCTGTGTAGTTGAATTAGTTTTGATGGATATTTGGTCCATTTTGTTTCTTTACACCGAGCAACAGATCTTGCTGTTGGGATCTCGTCTTGGAGATTAGTGCTGTTAACTGTCGTCGACACTGACAACGTCTACCCATACAAATATTCCTCTCATTTTCTGTGATGATGTAACTGAATTTCCAACTTATTCCTAATGACCCTGTTCCATGCATGGCACTGTGCACTGGCCATGCCCTTCCTCGATGATCAGTGATGAGACTGTAGACAGGAAACTACTGTGCCATTCTAAGAACTGTGCTATTTCCTGGAACGGGGGTCGTTAGTCACTGTATGATATACTTAGGACCGGCACTGTTTGATAGCTTCAGTCTTCTCTCTATTATGACTGTTGTTGGTCAGGGATTAGGACTCTTCTTGATTCAAATTTCTCTGTTTTCTCAGGAAACTGTGGCTTCTTTTCATATTATTCTTGCTCCTACCAACTCATCTTAAGTAGGTTGTTTAATCCTTGCATTATATTCATCTTAAACTGATGCTGACTACCAAACCAACAACATTTACCCCGGTACTTACTCAGCTTGCTGATAACCTGCAGATTTCTGGTCCGATTTGGTCTCTACTTGCCTGCAAGAAGTTCAGAGATCTAGCTAGCTCATCTGATCTCGATCCATAGAGGAAACATCCATTCATGAAGATCTCTCCATGTAAGTGGGTCAGCCCATGATCTAACCAATTGCTTTCCCCTGTAAAAAAATTCCCGTCTTATTTCTGCACACACAGATGCATCGCCATGCGTGATTTGTAGAGCTCACACGGCCGTAAAGGACGGCCACGCTTGCAGAGCTGTGCACGCAGCCTGCCCCTTTTGCATAGATTTGGGCCAATTAGTTGTTTGTTTGGGCGTGCACCTCGCTGCATCTGTCCCCATTAAGGGCCAGATGACGAGAGCGCTAGGACGAACAAGTCGCCCAGATTTTGGCCTCATACTGCCGGGGCTGTATGGGCTTGGTCATGTGGGAAGAGGCATCGCTTTCGTGGTTTCACCGTGTCCCGTTGGTTGGCTCTCTCGTAACAGAGGATAGATGGATCAGGATCAGGCTGGGACGAGTAGAGAAGTGCTGAAGAGATAGCTAGTCTCCTTGCCTTGCCTGTTTTGGTAATCGGCATGGAGAAGTACTGTTTGTTCTTTCTACGTTTGTGTTGGTCCATGCACCTCATGACGAACGTTTGGGAGCATACATATGATCTGATTTGAAGGAAGAAGTTTCACGAGTGAGCTAGATATTTGCAAATATCAACCTGTTTAATTTGGAAGTACAAGAGGATTGTACCGTGAAGCATCATGTAATTAACTGTACCCATTAATTTTATGAAAGCAGAAGGTGAAAATTTTTGTTATGCACTACACACTACACCTAAGCTCTTTACATATATTCAGAAAATGCTACTTAAATGAAGTATTTTGTATAATTGATTCATCATCATCATTATTATTATCATAGTAGTAGCAGTAGTAGTTTGTGCAGTGGCGTTTTCTTAGGTTGGTGGTTTTGATTTTGGTATTGTACCACCGGCCATTGATTTCACCGAAGATCATGATGATTATACGAAGTTATACGACCACAGAGGAAACATCCATTCATGAAGATCTCTCCATGTAAGTGGGTCAGCCCATGATCTAACCAATTGCTTTCCCCTGTAAACAATTCCCGTCATATTTTCTGCACGCAAAGATGCATCGCCATGCGTGATCTGTAGAGCTTACACGGCTGTAAAGGACGGGCACGCTTGCAGAGCTGTGCAGTGGGCGCAGCCTGCCCCTTTTGCATAGATTTGGGCCAATTAGTTGTTTGTTTGGGCGTGCACCTCGCTGCATCTGTCCCCATTAAGGGCCAGATGACGAGAGCGCTAGGACGAACAAGTCGCCCAGATTTTGGCCTCATACTGCCGGGGCTGTATGGGCTTGGTCATGTGGGAAGAGGCATCGCTTTCGTGGTTTCACCGTGTCCCGTTGGTTGGCTCTCTCGTAACAGAGGATAGATGGATCAGGATCAGGCTGGGACGAGTAGAGAAGTGCTGAAGAGATAGCTAGTCTCCTTGCCTTGCCTGTTTTGGTAATCGGCATGGAGAAGTACTGTTTGTTCTTTCTACGTTTGTGTTGGTCCATGCACCTCATGACGAACGTTTGGGAGCATACATATGATCTGATTTGAAGGAAGAAGTTTCACGAGTGAGCTAGATATTTGCAAATATCAACCTGTTTAATTTGGAAGTACAAGAGGATTGCACTGTGAAGCATCATATAACAGAAAATATGTCTTAAGTAGCCAAATGTTCATTCGGACTATATACATGCATACCTTCAACTTTAACCCATTCCTCTGTTTTGCCATTACCCTCCTAACTGTACTCATTAATTTTATGAAAGCAGAAGGTGGAAATTTTGTGATGCACTACACACTACACCTAAGCTCTTTACATATATTCAGAAAATGCTACTTGAATGAAGTGTTTTGTATAATTGCTTCATCATCATCAATATTATTATCATAGTAGTAGTGGTAGTAGTTTGTGCAGTGGCGTTTTCTTAGGGTGGTGGGTTTGATTTTGGTATTCTACCACCGGCCATTGATTTCACCGAAGGTCATGATGACCACTATTGTTTGGATTTATCTGCAACAGTAAAAATGGAATCAGCACTACCAGTTACACAAATCTATGTGTAACATTTGACGCGTAAACAGGAACCCACTGTGCTCACGGCACAAGAAGTGTCGCTTTGCCTCCTCACTCCATTAATGTTCTTTGTCTTACCCTGTTTGTGGCATTAAGGCCACAGGACGTGATCCAGCAGGAGCAGCAGTAGTACTAGTTTGTTAGGAGAGTAAGCTAGAGGATGATATACTTGATACACTAGTACTCTATGTTCTGTTTGAACGCATATTAATTATTTAATTTGGAAGTACAAGAGGATTGCACTGTGAAGCATCATATAACAGAAAATATGTCTTAAGTAGCCAAATGTTCATTCGGACTATATACATGCATACCTTCAACTTTAACCCATTCCTCTGTTTTGCCATTACCCTCCTAACTGTACTCATTAATTTTATGAAAGCAGAAGGTGGAAATTTTGTGATGCACTACACACTACACCTAAGCTCTTTACATATATTCAGAAAATGCTACTTGAATGAAGTGTTTTGTATAATTGCTTCATCATCATCAATATTATTATCATAGTAGTAGTGGTAGTAGTTTGTGCAGTGGCGTTTTCTTAGGGTGGTGGGTTTGATTTTGGTATTCTACCACCGGCCATTGATTTCACCGAAGGTCATGATGACCACTATTGTTTGGATTTATCTGCAACAGTAAAAATGGAATCAGCACTACCAGTTACACAAATCTATGTGTAACATTTGACGCGTAAACAGGAACCCACTGTGCTCACGGCACAAGAAGTGTCGCTTTGCCTCCTCACTCCATTAATGTTCTTTGTCTTACCCTGTTTGTGGCATTAAGGCCACAGGACGTGATCCAGCAGGAGCAGCAGTAGTACTAGTTTGTTAGGAGAGTAAGCTAGAGGATGATATACTTGATACACTAGTACTCTATGTTCTGTTTGAACGCATATTAATTAAGGCCTCTCGGGGAGCCGGGTTCATGAATTTAAGTTGGGCAATATTGAAGCTGATAGTGTAAATTATAGTAGCAAGCAAATAGTTAGAGGTAGCTCAAACCTTTTAAGGGCCTTTTTTTTTCGAGAACGTGCGGAGCACGTATTTCATTAAGAAGGAGAATTACAAGTTATAACAAAAGACCCGAAGGCCAACAACATGAACAAAAAAGGAAAACAACAAGCTCCTAGCTTTACGACCTACGCCGACTACCAAGCATGGCTCGACGTGATGATCCTCCGCAGCTTCGCGACCAGTTGAAGCCTGCTCGACGTGATGATCCTCCGTAGCTTCGCGACCAGTTGGAGCCCTTGAAAGTTGAACACCTTGTTTGACACCTTTCAAGTCTCCAACGACCAAAGAAGACAAGGAAAAGAGCGACCTTTGACGACCTTGTGTATGGCGCAAGGAAGACCAGAGTGACACGTTGAGCAGATACCAAGACCCTAGGTGTGCTCCATCGTATGGCAACTCACCACACAAATGCGACCTAGAACACCACCTGAAAGCCCGATCAAAGCGACCTACGACCAACGCAAAGGGCTTCGGCTGTCCACGTGCAACATGATCAACATGGGCCATGATAGAAAACCTTGCCATGGTGTGCTCCTCGCGAAGCTAAAGAAGCCTGCGAAAACGACCTGGAACAGCACACCACCGAACACGACCTAGAAGACGGAGAAGGGAGGACGACGACCTTGCGACCACAACGAGGAACTTCAGCACGCCTTCGATGAGCAAACACGCTGCTCCAACACACCCACACCATCCGCATGACTGCCCTCTACCCACAGTGCGACCAAAGAGAGGGGGAGGGGAGGCAGAGCATATGGAGACAAACGCGAGGATGACGACCATGCTACCACAACAAGAAACTCTTTGGGGGGACTTGCAGTCACCCAGTGCACCATGCGACCAAAGAGAGGGAACAGCAGTAACCCAGTGCACCGCACGGCGAAGCAGGTTTGCCACCCTTGTTTCTAGCGACCAAAGGAAAGTGGATCCGGGCATGCGACCACAAACTGAAAGAGGCGGGCAGCCCAGTCATGGCAGCCGTGCAGAACGACCGGGCACTACGGCAGCCAATGTAGGGAGAAAAAGCCTGAAGGCCATGATTGAGGACGGCCAGCGCGAGCACGTCCCCGCGTCGTCCGAGCTGCCGGAGCGCTGCACGGCAAGGGCGCGGCCAGATCCAGCCCACCACCAGGATCCAGCCCCCTCACGCACTGACGTGACCACAGGGAAGGGGAGGCCGGGCCGAAGTGACCACGGCAAGAGAAGGGTGGGCGGCGCGGACGTAGGCACCAGCATGAGACGACCGGAGTTAGATTTGCGCCCGACGACGAGGAACGCGATGAACTGGTGGTGGCCGCGGAGGCCGACGAAGCCAAGGTGTGGCCGGATCCGCCGGTGCCGGACCGGCGCGGGAGAGGACCGGATCCGCTGGGAGAGGACCGGATCCATGCTCCGGAGGCCGGACCCGAGCAGGAGGGGGCCACGATGCCACCGGATCGAGGCGAGGCCCAGGAGCTCCAGCCCGCGACGGCCTACCGCACCGGGAGACGACGGCCAATGCTCGCCGGAGCAGCCATTCGATGGACGAAGAGGAAAGCCTGGGGAGGACGCGTGGGGAGGAGCAGAGGGCGAGGGAAGGGCTACGTGCGGCAG
>LAPY01001890.1:37146-48267 GCA_000970635.1 Eragrostis tef | reverse complement strand
GTAGTTCGCGGGCCGCGTCCCTTCAATGCTGGGCGTAGACAGATGGGCCTCGTCGGCTTCCACTCTCAGAATCTACATATATTTGTTGGCCTCTTTACTTCGTTTGTTTCCTGGGCCGCACGCTCCCATTCCCTCAAATGGAAAAAAAAAGATCGTACGCTCCCGGCCCAAACGAAATGACTCCGCCGTCTGCGGCGGCGCATGTCCGGCGGCGGGCTACGAAGAGGAAGCAGCCGCCCTGCGTGCGCCTGGTCCTCCGAACTCTCATTCCCGGTGATCCTCGCTCTCCTCAGCCCCCTCCCCCCAAAAAAATGCCAACTTGGCTTTCTGATGAATTTTTATTTTCCTTGCTTTGCATCATCCCGTCGGTTCGGAGCTTGCAGTTTTGGATTGGTTATCGCGTAGCCTAATAATCGATGTTTTGGCGAGCCAATTCAGAGTTTACGTACTTATTCTAACCCTGGAGGATTCTGACGAAAATAATACCGTAACCTTGGAGGAGTCATGAGCAGCAAACTGAACAGAGTACCCCTGTTGGAGTCAATACCTGGGATTTGGATGGTAATTTGCAATGACACTTGACACACCAGTTTTGACAGGCTATACTATAATCGACTGGACCCAAAAATGTAATAACTGGAACATTTGCCGACCTGTCAATTATAGCAGGAACAGAGAGGTTCAGTGGTTCAGGCAAGGGACTGCTGTTGTCCGCATGCGTCACTTCTCATGTTTCACGGCGACATTTAGCCACGGTCAAGTTCGGGGATAGCAGTAGTTATTTTTGAAACAACGTGGTTGTCAGATACCTAGAGTCAATCTTTCCTTTCAACATCCAGTATCAGCAGTTATTCTCCATATTCACGTCCTTATTATTGCAGTGATGTGGAAGTTTGTGTTGCACACCTAGCAGTCGTCTTGTAAGATAAGATTGCACAAAAATTGCGAGGCCGGTCTTTGAGTAACCTTTTTCATATCCTTGTCACCAATCAAAGCTAACTGTATGGTTTACATCATCTCCACGAATCGGATAAGGAGGAGAATTTGAATGCCATGTTGACAAAGTTCTTCTGTATATGCATACGGAGCTGTTAGGCAAAAGTGTTGAGTATTCAAGAACGCAGAGCATGCTGCTGCACAGTCCTCTCTTATCCCCGTCCATGGGTCCTCAGGTACTGAAATGGATTTGCTATCATTGACCTGATACTTGTCTCAATCAGTGCGGCCCTACAGTTTGTTGTCACAGCTTTGAGATGGACCATTCATACCATTATGGTAGCTTGCAATGTAGCAGCTGAAGTGTCAATCTCATCCATCGAGATTATTTCAATTTTTTGATGAATATATTTCAGAATCATTTGTACCTAAAAGAGTAAAGGAGGAAAATAAAGGATTAGAAACAGCAATCCCATTCACCCAATCCATATGATTGTTATATTTAAGTGGCAAGTGGGGTTATGGCCCTTCTGAGTAGCTTTTATGCTATTAGAATCTTAGATTTGAAGATTTTTCAAGCATCAGTTCATGATTACACAGCACAAGAAAGGTGTCTATTACGCCTTTCCTGTTTTATTTTATTTTCTTAAGTTGTGGTCCCTGAGACCTACACTTTTATCGACTTAGCAAATATTTGTATGTCAGATGCCTTCTTTGTAGATGCTCCATGTTCATCAGAAATTATAGTACATTGTTACATGTGCCTATGGCACATGTGAAACTACTCGTGGGTTCTCCTTCAAGGAGAACGAGGTGGCTGCGTTGGTTCAGGTTCTGTACCTTGTTGCTGAATTGTCCATGTTCAAGCTGATTTGGCACTTTCCTGCCAATTGAGCAGCCTACGGCGAATGGAGAATCATCAAGTAGGCCAGTGATGAACTGGCGCTGGTAGCCATTGTGCACATGATGCAGGAAGAACGAAGCCCACATCAGGAAAGCAGTGCATGAACTAACACTGACGGGTGGCACTCTCTTTTGCTCAGACGACAACCAACCTGTTGTATGTTTGCAGGTGGTACTAAGGATGCTGCGCAGGGCTAAATCAGGGTATCAGAGTTGAGTCTATGGATCGAATTTGTCCGTTAAACCATCAGGCCCACTGCCTCCTGCATCGTTGGCATCAGATTGCTAGGATTCTGATGTTTTTGTCTTGAGAATGATATGACATCTAAATGTGGTTTACGATGCCTGAAGCCTAGAATCAGTTTGGAATGGTTCTGTGTATTGCCAAGCCAATTTCTTCGAGCAAAACCACAAGTTCATCTGTTCTTAATCTTCTGGATTCATTTTTTCACATCAAATAATTTGCTTATTGTCTCATCCATGACACTCTTCAGATATGACTTCCAGGACTGTGCAGTGGCGGCTGGACCGATAAGTATAAAAGATGATAAGAATTCTCAACAGAATGGAGCTATCAGGAAGTAATTGAAGTTAGAGCTATGGATAAGGAAATTGCGTGAGGCAAGCTCCTAGCAAGACGGATGTAGTTGCATGAAGCATATGCCTTATCCAAGACGGCTGCAGGTGTATATTCTATTGTTCTTTGCCTATCTCTATCCGTTCTGTTTGGGCGGCATGTGCTTCTGTATTAAAGAAGTGTTGAATCAATCCTGCGGAACAGAACCTGTTAGAAGGGGACAAGAGGTCTTAGGCGTTGAAATTTGTCGTCGGATCAATCTAACGCATATCATACTCAGTTGATTAAAAAAGTATCAAATGTCCGTACTATATCACGTATATGGCGCTATACACATCATGCAAGGTTTCGTTGTGAGAGAAACTGGGTTTGTGAGAGAAAGTTGGGATCGTCTAGCCAGTATTGGTCCTGCTATGCTATCCTCTGGAAACTGGAAGTACAATCCTTTCGTTGTGAGAGAAAGTTAGCAGAAAAGTGCACGAGAGGATAACATCTAGGAAGATGGGTTAGCTTCCAACCTAGCATGTTGGCAAAATTCTCCTTACTGAGTAATTAATTATATTAAGCTGTATGTGGCAGCTCAAACCCTTATACTAATTTTACGTTCAGCCATGCCAATCTTTTGATTTCATTGAAAAAATGCCGTGGCTAATTATCCTGGTACATTTTGCTATACTCTTTATCAGAAATATCATTAACAAGCTGAATTCCTTGTGAGTTATGATAAGTTCTGTGTTTGGCATCTATTCTTTTGGTTCCTGCAATTTGTATACCAGCCATGAAGAATTTGTCTGAACTTGGAATTCTTCCTGGCCCCAAGATCAAGAGACAATAAACAGATTACATTTGGATTGGGTCACCGCAGTTGTAAGCACTACCGGAAATCGGATATGCCCCGAGTGTCTCAACTTTTCCTATCGGGCACTCGCGAAAAATCACTTTTCCCGAGTGCCGCGCGGAATACACCCGGGAAAAGTTATACACTCGGGCAACGTGGGCTTTTCCCGAGTGCCCAGCACCTAGGCACTCGGGAAAAGTTACACACTCGGGCAACATGGCGTTTTCCCGAGTGCCTGTCACCTAGACACTCGGGAAACTCGAAGCACTCGGGGTCAAAGTTGTTTTCCCGAGTGCCGGCGACCCTTGCACTCGGGAAATGTAGCCAATCACAAATGTTATGTCTTTTCTTGTGTAGCCGATGCCAGGGTCAGCGGGATCGAATGCTGGGGCTGGGGTGCAAGACGTGGATCCATCGTTAGCTCGTACGCTTTTCCCACCACTAGCCCCACCCTTTGATCCATGATTTGTGTTTTGTGGACTATATGTGTCGCTTGTTAGTGTTTGTGAACTATTTGTGGACAATTTGTGCTATTGTGGACTATTTGTGGACAATTTGTGCACTTGTAAGGATTTGTGGACTATTTGTGGACTTTTGAACACTTTATGGACTATATGTGTATTAGTTCTTGAATTGTGGACTATTCGAGGATTTGGATGTACATGTGGTTGTGAAATGGATGCATATTGTCTCTTATATATAATGCCTGCGTGTTTGTGAAAAGGATTTTGACAAAAACAAATTAAATTGGTACTGGACGTAAGCTTTCCCGAGTGTCTGTGAGGAGACACTCAGGATAGACAGTAGATTTCCCGAGTGTCTATGCCCAGACACTCGGGATTAATTGGGGGTTTTCCCGAGTGTCGGAGAGAAGACACTCGGGAAAAGGTGACAGCAATCGCGAGTGTTTGGCATTTTGCACTCGGGAAAACTAGAAGGCATTCCCGAGTGTATGGTATTTACACTCGGGAAAACCTGGACGCCGTCAGTCCACCATCCGTCCCGTTATGTTTTCCCCGTGTCCGTTACGGCACTCGGGAAAGCTTTCACGAGTGCCCGACGTTTGACACTCGGGAAAGCTTGTTTCCCCGAGAGAACTTTACCCGTGTGGTTTTTCCCGAGTGTAACACTCGGGAAAAGTTTTCCCGAGTGTTTTACAGGCTTTCCCGAGTGCCCATGGCACTCGGGAAAAATGGGGATCCTGGTAGTGAAGGCTCATGAATTTGATGTGGGCGTCGTTGGTAGAATGAGCACATGAAACTGTATTTGCATAAAAAGGGATGGTGACATTTTATAGCTCCATCTTTGTTACTACTTATCACCATCACTTTCTGAGTGTTTGGCATCTTGCAGTGAGAAAGTATGGAACAGAAAAACGTCAGCAGATTATATTCTATTCGTCAGATAATATGTAGAATCTGAAAATTTCACGATTCCCTGATCCTTTAATATTTTGGTTACTGTCACTCTATTTAAGGCTGTTAACTTTTTCTGCGACGTGATACCTATTGTGCCTTTGTTCAGTCTTGATGGTTCATTCGACATTGCATCAAGTTACGTTGTACAATGGAGAGAAGAGAATGTATCCATTTGCTCTTTTTATTCTTTTGATTTATTTAATTACTTGAAATCTTCAGATGAGAACTACTTTTTTTCCCTTAACAAATTCACATGCACTTTGGATTGGTAAAATTGGACAGTCCTTTGCTAGATTTTTTTTAGAATTATATTTTGATGCAATACAGGGTCAAAAGTTCACGTGGTACTCCCTCCATTCTGTTTTTTTAATGATGTCCAATATCAAAAAGAAAACAAAAAAAGGAGGGAGTATTTCACAGCTGTCCTAGATCAGTGGTCAACATGATGATGCGCTTGAATTGAAACTCTTGTCTAAAATCGAACAAGGTCATCAAGATTACTTAACACTTTGTGATACATGGTAAGATAAATATTTTTTTCGAAAAAAGTAAGATAAATAAATGGACGGAACTAAATTCAGTGTAGTGATAATGTGGGGTTGCTATCAGAACTCTTACTCTGTTGGTTGATGCCCCCAAACACGGCAGCTTATTATTGGCAGTGGTAATTGCACGGTAGATTTCACTGTCGTGCACAAATATCTTCAAATATCAGTTGCACACTAAGTTTAATTGTAGTTTGGCAGGGGCAGGCCATGGAATTTCTTCAACTTCGTATTGCTTAGTTAACTGATGAAAAAAATGGCATACCTTAAATGTAAATTTAAAAGAAGAAGTTTATATTTGGTCATTTCAGTTATTATATTGTTGTTTCAAAATAACGAAACCCTATGGATGTATAGGGTTGATGATGGTCTAAGTCTATATGCTCTCAACCATGATGAAGAGTGATGATATAGGCATGGATTAATGCTTCTTGATCAAGTGAGAAACTTTCAGTTGCCTAACACAATGACTCAATGTTGTCAAACAGCATGTCACTTCGACTGTCAATCAAAAGAAGTTGCCACCAAGCACAGCTGAATTAGCAGCATATGATGCGTCTTTCACACTCCTGACCAACCAATTGCCACCAAGCACAGCTGAATTAGCAGTTTGAGCTTTAATACCAAGAGCAGCATATGATGGACTTTTATCAATTGTTGAATGGAATCAGTACAGTCTCTATTTAACTGCAAGGAATTTTTCCCTGCGTCAAGGTCATCTGGTCGAAAGAGCCGTTGAGATATTGTCTTGGAAGGAAGTCATGAGCTTTTTCAAAATTGCTGATTCAAGTTTTACAATGATCCTTTGACAAAACATCTACACCAAACTAAGTAATGTATGTTTGAAATGCTTCTAATTTTTAAGTGCTTTGATACTAATTGCCTACCTGTTGTTGCCTTAGGGCTAGGAATATGGTATACCTTCCATTTTTGTGCGGGGGAGGAAATGATAACACGTAACACCCTTATCATGAACGAAACAAACACTCTTTCTGTGGTCCTATGCCCTTCATGAACGCAAGTCTTGCGGTTCAAGCTTTCTTTAGTCTACTCTCAGCTGCCGGTTCCTCGATTCCTTCATATCTTCCGCCTAATTTCGGCTACACCCTTGAGCAATCTTTTATATGTCCCCTATATCTTTAGCCTAATTTGCAGATAGATCATGAATCTTGCATAGCGTTAATGTGAGCAAATGAAGTGTTTCGTTGGTGCTGATCACTGTTTCACTGATCAGTAGATTTTCTGTGAGACACCATGGACCAGACGAGATCTACCCACAGCCAAAGTTGGCCTAGGCGCGTACGGCCAAACATGGGGATCTCATGCTTGTCACTTGCTGTGCTAGTATTCGCTGTCTTTGCCAGTTTCCTAACGAGGCAGCCCGGAACCCCACATGCATGGAACCAGCTCTGCACATGAAGTACAGTGTTGACTGCATATTTCTCTGATACATCTCAGTATTTCTTTCTTTCGAAGATAATCTTTTCAGTTCTGCATACTCCTACTCAAAGATCGATCCAGTTATTTTAGCCATTTGTGCTGGCACAATTTTCAATTTACACATATGCATTATTTTAGATTCATCCTGATATTTCCCGATTTTCTTTATCTGCGAAAGAATTACACTGGATCCAGTCTTGCTAATGCACATGCCCACATCGCCCATGTATGTGCTATTCATTTCCAGGTAACATTGGATTGCTAAGGCAAATACCCACATATACCGTGTACATGATGCTCATCTTAGGTAGTAATTACTGTTTTCGTCCCTCTGTTATAAACTTATAATCTGATTGGAGATTGGACTATAGCAACACTGAGCCCCCTCGCAATAGGCCCGCCCTTTTTTTTATAGATTCTGGGTGCATGGGAACATCCTATTCCACGGTTGATCTTTCAACTTTCTAGGCGTGCAGTGCAACTAAACCAAGTTGAGGACAGTGTCATAATCCACTGCCCCTGATACTTATATTTCTGCCTCAGTTTTCTGCTATATCATGAACTTGTCATGTTGTTTGGTTACCTTTGTTTCCTTCTGAGAAATTCCATCTCATTATCCGTACCTCATCGTTTCAGAGGCGCCACAAATGCGTCATTAATTTATCGTTACACTGATCTCCATCTATCTCATGCTACGGAGATCTGCAGCATATGTTCCTGGAAAAGAAATAGTGCGTGGAGCATCTTCAGTCACACGAGCACTCTTGGAAATAAAATCATGGCCGTTGTCTCATATCTCCGGTCCAAATTGCAAGTCGTATTGGACTTGTGATAACTGAGTTTGTTTTTCTATTTGGCTGTTGCATGCTGATACGAACCACTAATGCGACACAGTACTGGTCAGGCCGTCGAGTGTTTCGTTAATCGGATGCCATACGGGAATGGGATTTATGGCATCGACTAATTGCGCCTCCTTTCTCTAACCTCCGCATACCACTGTTGTCGGTGGGCTGGTATAATTAATGACCTATCGAAAGCTTTTGGTTGGTGAGAAATCTTGTTCAGGAAACGATGATAATAGAATCTAAGCTTTTTGTCTCACTGTCACTGATAAAAATCGAGATCGATTTCAGTACAGTGCATGGTACGCCTAATCATATGCATCGAAAGTAACATTCGCAACGAAAAAGGGCCGAAAGAACTGTCTTAACCGCTGATCGGGTGGTGACAATTAATCACATTTAGTCCCCGTACAAAAGGAACGTTCAGCTATTCTGAAACTCTGCCATCTGTACGTATAAAAAGAAGCGATCTCCAAAAAAAAAATCTAGAAACTCTCTTAACAGGTAGAACGGAATTCTCAACTATGTCTCGGCTACGATCATAACAAATAAATAGGAGTAATATATAACAGAGAACAGAATACTCAACATACTTTGTGAAATTAGAACTGCACGCTTAATGCAGTTATATTTTTACGCCTAGGTGCTAGAGTGTGCACTGCTCAAGATCTTCGTAGGTTTTTTTTTAGATAAAGAGATCTTCGTAGGGTTACTGAGCTAGTTGTTCAAGAGTATACAGAGGATACTGATCCCTTGCAGATACGTGTATATAAGATACACCAAAAGCGCATGCCGATGATATGATGAACACTCGCTTTTTCTGTCCTTACCTAAAGAAAGTATCTGGCGATAAAAATTGCATGGAATAAAAAATGGTTTATTAACTAATCACGGTCAGCTAGGGAGGAATAAAATTGCGTGCAGGAGAGCTACAAAGCATCTTCTAGTCTTCGTACGAGTCGTACGGCTATACTTTTGCCCTTGTAATTTAGTTTGATCTTGTAAAACATATAAGTGCGTATATGTTGTCCAGTCACATCATGTGGTTTTCGTACCCCACAACGTGAGAGCTCGTGTCAACATGAGAAACATTTTGGTATGCAATTGATAGGAACTTATGTAACGATTTGCTGGAATTCGTTGGGCATGTACTTTTCACCTTTTACTTCATCGAAAGCTCAGTTTCACCACCTTTCTTTTGCGACGGGTCATGGTGTTAGTTAAGAGTTGTCAGCTCTTGCACCTCTTTAAGAGGCACAGCTTTTGGTGTTCGTTAGTGGGCTGACTTAGTTGTGCACTTCACGGATAACTCCAAGCCCTAATGACAGTATAGCCAGTAGAATAGGTTGAACTGTCAAAATGGACGGCCTAGATTAAATAAACTAAATTTGTACCCATGTAGTAACACAAAACCGCCGCTTGAATAACTGAACCTGGGGCACATGAACTTGAATTAATGAATCCTAATGCGTCGCGAAAGTTGAACTTATACCAGGTGTGTACATGGCAGCTTATATTTTGTTTAGAAAATTCGCTCTCGCGGCGGGTCAAACACAGGACCTGAGGTGTTACCGAGACTCTTATAACCACTATAGGCTACATGCCCTTTCGCTTGTATGTTGATCTATAAATTTATTAGCATGAAAGTGTTATATTAGTTCGTCCAATTCACTTCAACAGTATGAAAACTTCGAAAGTATGTAAAATAGTCTTGTGAAATTATGATAGTAAGTACACTGTAAATATGAAATACAAACTGTTCTTTGTATTCATATTCACAATTCAAATACACCCATTATTTTTAAAATTATTTTATGCACACATTGACATTTTCATAGCCTCAACAAAATTTTGCTCGTAACCTGATTTGCTTGTAGGGCCATTTATTACAATCCAGAGTGTATACAATCAAGTAATATAAGATGTACAAAATCCACTTCCCCCAGCAGGTACACCACATGTACATTTCATGATTTCAAGCTTGAACAAGCAATGTGAAGCTGTACTTCCTCCATATTTATAGCTCACATGACCCGGGGTCAACACATTTTCCTCTCCGACGCCGTGTACGTTGCAAGCTTCCTTTCTAGATTTGCTTATCGTTTTCAACAACTTTTTGGAACAAACATCCAGGACAAGCAGGCACCTGCAAATGTACGGCTTAGCTGGTAAACGGGGTTACCACTTCGTAACTGCAAAGTTAAACAAACGCCATGCTTCCCTCGTCTCAACGTTGTTGATGTTTATTTTTTTCCTCACCATATATATTCTTTGGATTGGATGCCGTGCTTCCATGCTTTCCATCTAAAGGTGCAGCCAAAAGGTGACGGAAAACCACTTCAACAACCAGATAAATTCACCAAACTGTCATGAACAATGGCCATCTGGCATGGAACTGGGATGACCGGGGGAACCAAGTTGGGATGATATGTCACATACCATTTGTTTGATGGAAAAATGTTCTAGATGTTTATCAGCTACTGTTTGATCGAACAGTAGCATTTCCTAAAAAGAAAAAAAAAATTCAAACAGTAGCATTTCCTAAAAAGAAAAAAAAATGAACAGTAGAACAAAGACAAAATGCATATATAACTCGGCTACAAATTTCTTGACTACAAATAATTACCGTCTGGCAAAAAAGAAAAGAAAAGAAAACATGGATAGTGAAGCCCACCTTTCCCTGCTCCAATCCAAGTGCTCCACTTGGCTTACCTTTCCCTCCCCTGTTCGGCGCCAACCAAAGCCTGCTGCGGATGCCTACTCCCTCCTCCTCTGCTTCTGCTTTCCGCTTCCCATTTCACCATTCCAGTACTCTTCTTCCATCGATGTCCCTCTCTTGCTTGTGACCTCGTCCAACTGTAAACACAGCCGGTAATCCAAAAGCGAGGGGAAAAGATCAAAGCGCGGCAGGTAAAAGAACCAGAAAAAGAATCCGAAACCACAAACGCATTCCCACTCAGCGTCATGAGCAGAGCACGCATATAAGCTCCCCACCACCACGCTTTCCCGTCCTCTCCCACTCCCTCCTTCCTCCCCCTCCTCTCCACTACCATTGCCTTCTTCAATCAAGAACAAAAAGAAAGAAACAGAGTGAGAGCTCGGCCGTAGGTCGTAGCTCGGCGGGGCCACCATGTCTAGCGGCGTCCGTGCCCTTGCCCTGCTGGTGGCGGCGGCGGCGCTCCTCGCCGCGGCGGCCAATGCGGCGGTGTCGTACGACCACAAGGCGGTGGTGATCAACGGGCAGCGGCGCATCCTGATGTCCGGGTCCATCCACTACCCGCGCAGCACGCCGGAGATGTGGCCGGACCTGATCCAGAAGGCCAAGGACGGCGGCCTGGACGTGATCCAGACCTACGTGTTCTGGAACGGCCACGAGCCGGTGCAGGGGCAGTACTACTTCGGTGACCGCTACGACCTCGTGCGCTTCGTCAAGCTCGTCAAGCAGGCCGGGCTCTACGTCCACCTCCGCATCGGACCCTACGTCTGCGCCGAGTGGAACTTCGGGTGCGTGAACTGATTGCATATTTGCATCGTCGTTGCCAATCTCCTCGCCATGCTGCATTCTTAGCTTGTTTTTTTTTTTTTTGTCGCAGTGGCTTCCCCGTGTGGCTCAAATATTGCC
>LAPY01001890.1:25266-35791 GCA_000970635.1 Eragrostis tef | reverse complement strand
GACGTGATCCAGACCTACGTGTTCTGGAACGGCCACGAGCCGGTGCAGGGGCAGTACTACTTCGGCGACCGCTACGACCTCGTGCGCTTCGTCAAGCTCGTCAAGCAGGCTGGGCTCTACGTCCACCTCCGCATCGGCCCTTACGTCTGCGCCGAGTGGAACTTCGGGTGCGTGACTTGATTGCATATTTGCATCGTCGTTGCCAATCTCCTCGCCATGCTGCATTCTTAGCTTGTTTTTCTTGGTCGCAGTGGCTTCCCTGTGTGGCTCAAGTATGTCCCCGGCATCAGCTTCCGCACTGACAATGGCCCCTTCAAGGTACGGACAACACCGGCGACAGCGAAGCATGATTAACTTTTTAAAAATTTCTTTTCAACCATTACTGGCTGCACGCAATGTTCGTGGACCATGTTTTCACTTGGCAATGTCTTTGGCGTGCGCAGGCGGCGATGCAGACGTTCGTGGAGAAGATCGTGTCGATGATGAAGTCGGAGGGACTCTTCGAGTGGCAGGGCGGTCCCATCATCCTGGCGCAGGTGGAGAACGAGTACGGGCCCATGGAGTCGGTGACGGGCGGCGGCGCGAAGCCCTACGCCAACTGGGCCGCCAAGATGGCCGTCGCCACCGGCGCCGGCGTGCCATGGGTCATGTGCAAGCAGGACGACGCCCCCGACCCCGTGGTGCGTCTCGCCACTCCACTCCACTTCACCTTCCATTTCTCACCGTGGTTCGGTTGACACGCTCATTATTGTTTAGCGAATTGATTGGTCGCGTTCAAGGCAAAGACAGCAGCTAACTAACCACTCTGCTCTGCTCTCTCTCGTCGTATCGTATCCAATGCTAGCTGCTGCTGTTAGGACATCGCTACCAGCAGAAGGCCACACCTTTCCAGCTAGCCGGGCTGCCAACTTTGCTTGCTGCCGCTACACAATTATGCCTGCACCCGTGCATGCTGCCTCATTTTAATTAGTATACTACTACTAGATTCTTTGATTTGTTTTTCGTTCTCACGTACACTAATCCTTTGCCTTGCGGCGACATGGATGTTTGTCATGGCGGCAGATCAACACCTGCAACGGCTTCTACTGCGACTACTTCACCCCCAACTCCAACAGCAAGCCCACCATGTGGACCGAGGCCTGGAGCGGCTGGTAATTTTTCTAGCAGTAAACTTCATTAACTGATCAGATCGCTGATAACTATTGCAGTGATTTTCTTGGCATGTTGAAGCATTTACCATCCGGTATGTAAAAATGCGAGCAGGTTCACGGCGTTCGGCGGCGCGGTGCCGCACCGGCCGGTGGAGGACCTGGCGTTCGCCGTGGCGCGGTTCATCCAGAAGGGCGGCTCCTTCGTCAACTACTACATGGTGAGTCGTCACGCGGCACTGATAGTGAGGCTGGCTCAAGCTAGGCAGCTAAGCTCAGCTACCACATGCAATGGGTCACACACTCGCAACAGTCCACTCACATGAGTTGTGCTGCGTAGTGTGCTTAATTCTTTTTTTTTCCAGTGGCTGACGATAATGTTTGTTTTGACATGTGCTTGATTTTCAGTACCATGGTGGCACCAATTTCGACAGGACCGCCGGTGGTCCGTTCATCGCCACGAGCTACGATTACGACGCGCCCATCGATGAATACGGTATGCCATTTCCAGCTAGACATTGAGAGGAAGAAAACTTGTGCCAGTTGTGGCAGTAGGACCTTCTGAATGTGCTCTCTGATCGTCTGAAACCGTGGCATGTGTTTCAGGTTTGCTGAGGCAGCCGAAATGGGGTCACCTGAGGGCCCATCAAGAAGGCGGACCCGGCCCTCCCCTCCGGCGACCCGACGATCCAGTCGATCGGAAACTACGAGAAGGTTGAAATAATCTCTATTCACATCCTACCCAGGCAGTGAAATGTTCAGAACTTCGAAAGTTCAGACTCGCTCATTGAGGGAGAGCTCTGTTTATGTTCAGGCGTACGTGTACAAGTCGAGCAGCGGCGCGTGCGCGGCGTTCCTGTCCAACTACAAGACCAACGCGGCGGCGCGGGTGGTGTTCAACGGGCGGCGCTACGACCTCCCCGCCTGGTCCATCAGCATTCTCCCAGACTGCAAGACCGCCGTGTTCAACACCGCCACGGTGACGTCCCCGTCGGCGCCGGCGACGATGAACCCCGTGGGCGGCTTCTCGTGGCAGTCGTACAGCGAGGCCACCAACGCGCTGGACGACCGCGCATTCACCAAGGACGGCCTCGTCGAGCAGCTCAGCATGACCTGGGACAAGTCCGACTACCTGTGGTACACCACATAGTGAGTCGCCAGATCGATCACCGAACCTGCTCTGCACTGCTCTGTTTTTCTCCTTCTGTTCTGTATCTGAACATTACCTGTTGGTGCAGTGTCAACATCGACTCGAACGAGCAGTTCCTGAAGTCCGGGCAGTGGCCGCAGCTCACCGTCGACTCGGCCGGCCACTCCATGCAGGTGTTCGTCAACGGCCAGTCATACGGTACGGCCTGAACCTTGTTTATTCTTTCTTCAGAACCGTGTCTCGTGATTGATCAACTGACAGAAATTGAACAATTTGATCGATCGTGTTCGTGTCGCAGGCGCGGCGTATGGCGGCTACGACAGCCCCAAGCTGAGGTACAGCGGGTACGTGAAGATGTGGCAGGGCAGCAACAAGATCTCCATCCTGAGCGCGGCAGTCGGCCTCCCTGTAAGCTCTCACCTGTCAAAAATTCAGAATAATCTTACGCCACTGCACTCACGAAGTTCAGAGCCTGAAACAATGAAACTTGTGTAATCCTGCAGAACCAGGGCACGCACTATGAGGCGTGGAACGTTGGCATTCTCGGGCCGGTGACGCTGTCCGGGCTGAACGAGGGGAAGAGGGACCTGAGCAACCAGAAATGGACGTACCAGATCGGCCTCACAGGCGAGTCGCTGGGCGTGCACTCCGCCGCCGGGGCCTCCTCCGTCGAGTGGGGCAGCGCCGCCGGCAAGCAGCCGATCACATGGCACAAGGTCAGTGTTCCGGGCTAGTGACTTACTGCTCCATTGCCAGATCACTGAATCTTGCAGTTCTGAACTGTTGCTGAACTCATGAGCATTTCAGGCCTACTTCAACGCGCCGGCCGGCAGCGCCCCGGTGGCCCTGGACATGGGCAGCATGGGGAAGGGCCAGATCTGGGTGAACGGCCACCACATCGGCCGCTACTGGTCGTACAAGGCCTCCGGCAACTGCGGCGGCTGCAGCTATACGGGCACCTTCAACGAGAAAAAGTGCCAGACCAACTGCGGCGACATCTCCCAGAGATGGTAAGCTGTTTTGCTCTGTTCTTGCCATATTCCCGCACACTCATCCAGCTACGAACAGTATTACTAGCAATTCTGCAACTATGAAAGCACCGATCGAACAGCACAATGATCGCGAGCTGTTTTGCTCTGTTCTTGCCATTCCAGGTACCATGTCCCGCGGTCGTGGCTGAACCCGAGCGGGAACCTGCTGGTGGTGCTGGAGGAGTACGGCGGCGACCTGTCCGGCGTCAAGTTGATGACTAGGACAACATGAGGAAAGAAAAGGGAAATCAAGTGCAAAAGAGCAGAAGGAGATTAAGCTGTGAATAGTTTGCAGGGAATTTGGGCGAGAAGGAAGTGCAAAGACACGCACGAATTATTTATAGCATCACATACCTGCACATACGGCGTAGATACGGACACAATTGGTGCCAATTATACGTACGTACAAGAAGATACTAGCAGTAGTAGTTACGTATTGGATATCTGTTGGAGCTGGGCGTCGGCGCGGCTGCAGGAACTGCAGCTCCCGTACGGCCGGCCGGTATACAGTCCCTGTCCATATTATTTATTCTGAGCTTTCGATGGTTTTGCTCAACCACTCAGCACAATCCACACAGAATTCAGTTCTTATGACCAATTTTCAACATTAAGTTGTAAATGGGCTATTTACTTCTGCCATGATGTATGATAGGCTATTGCGTGAATGGTATAAGAGGAAATAATTATTCTTTTCTCACATCTTTGTCACTCCCTTCGTTGTTATCTAGATCATTCTCTTATCACTTAGAAACAATGATCTCTTCCTCTCTCTCCCTTTTTTTTTCTGGGAAAAGGAAGATAAGACATTTATAAGCAAACAATGCAGATAGAGATGAACCAAATAACCCAGCTACGACATTTTGCAAGTTTTTGTTTCCCTTAGCCTCCTCGGAAACATTCAACAGAAAAGGTTTTTGATCCACCAACTAGGGAAAGGGATAAAGGGTCAGCAGACCACTCGAACTCAATTCCATTCATCTTGTCATGGACCATTTGCACTCTACAGTAGCAAATGCCCCCATCCAGCTCACTGGATCTTTGGACCAGAAATCTATAAATATTCTCTTGATCCCACGTTCTGATAAGGCTCATAGATTTTGGACGACTCTGGCTCAACTGAAATCAAGCACGCCATTGGTAACTTCTCAGCACTCACTCCCTAGTGTCCCTGGGCTCTCTGGGAGTCTGGACTGGTCCTATCTGAAGAAGAAGCTGCAATTAGCCAGCAAATTGTTCAAGTGATCTGGATAGTTAGTTAGATTGGGAGTTGGTGACCGGTTCCTATCTTCATCCAACCACCACGCGCCGCATGCATTTGCGCTTGCATACGGCCAGCCATACAATTAGGGGACGGTCGATCGGTCGACGAAACATCTCATCATGCCCTAATTTTGCGTTGATTCATCGATGGCCCATCCTCAACAAACATTAAAAAGGAAAGATATGAAAACAGATTTAGTTCAAATAAAATAATGAGCTGTTAGAGCTGTTGTAAAAGGGCTAAAAGGCCGGTTAACAGATACCGCCGGCTGTGGCCTCCAAGTCCAAATTGTTCTTGGGTTTGATCCATTTCTGGGCTCGAATTGCAGCGCGCTCGGGGGGAAATGTCAGCAGTTTTTCACGGCCCTTTTCCTCGGGATAGAGAAAACGCGGGAACCCCCTCGCTCCCGCGCGGCGAGGCGGGCAAGAAGAAACCAACGGTCCATGGAGCAGTGGCTCCCGCTGCTCCGCCACCTCCTCGCCTCCCCGGCCGCCAACGCCGCTGCCTTCTCCTCCTCCCCCTCCTCCAGCAACTGCCCCAGCTCACCTCCCCCGGCGGTCGCGCTCCTCCGTCTCCTCCTCTCCCCGGCGCCAACGCTCCCGGCCCCTGAGCCCGGGGACGCCAATCCCGCCATCGTCTTCCAGATTCTGCCGCCCTTGCTCCAGTCTCAGGCCCTCTCCTTCCTCTCGTCATCCGCTTCCCTCCTTGACAGGCACCTCCTTCGCGCCCTCGCCGTCCGGATCCTCTCCGCCCCGTCTGGCCGGTATGACTTCTGGGTCCGCCGCGGCGCACGCCACCTGCTCGACAGATTGCCCGTGGAAGGCGTTCGTAGTGTTGCCTCCGAGGAGTTTATTGATGGATTCCACGAGCCTCCACCGTGGCTGAAGGAAGCTGCAGCGCGGGCTCGTCCTGTCCTGCCATGGCTCCCTCTTGACTGCCGGAGCACGATGACAAGCGGGATCTATGGTGGTGGTCGTGGGGATGACTTGGGTGGGCTTGGGTTGGAGAAGATGGGTCTGGACCAAGACGAGGATTCAGATATGCAGGAGGCTGGATGCGCTTCACCGCCTCCGGCTCCTCCACTTGGAGATTTGATGGTTCAGAGGGCAATGGCTCTGCAGAAGGAGATTGCAACAGTGGAGTCGATTTTGGATGCCCAGCGGGTGGTGAAGGATTTACAGGATATTTGTGTGGAGTCCAGGAATGCTGTGGCGGTGCTTAGCTTGGTGCAGCCATGGGAAGCAGACGATGACACTCTGAGGGTTCTGCTTTCAAATTTAGTGCTTGAGGAAGATGAAGTGCGTGGAAAAGGGCCTGCTCTTGTGCTGTGTTCTGTTGTCCTACCAAAGTTACTCGAGCTTCAAAGAGCAGCTTCATCCGTTCTTATTTCTGCTGTCCTGGAGCTCTGCAAACGCCACCCAACAGCAGCAGTGGAGGCTGTTCTCTTTCCGCTGGTTCTTAGAAAGGGAGGGCTAAATGCTCCCCAATGTGACGTGCTAACACATGTTGTCCAGGATTGCATGCATCCATTGCATGTCACTGCCTTCTGCCATAGGCTGCTTGCAGGGGAAGAGCTAGAGCGTCGACCAATCTGTATGCCTCAGCATTACGAGAATATTGATTCTCATTTGGTCTGGACAGAATCTCTCTTCGCACTATTTTACAACATTCTAAACCAGGATATTTGCCTGACACCAAGCACCGTTGGAGAGCTACTTTCTGTGATTGATGAGAGGGCATCAGAGTTCTCGAGGTCACTGAAATTTGGTAACTTTCTGCTGTGCTTCATGTCCAAGTGTTGGCATGAGTGTAAAGTTCAGAGGGGTTTGCTTGAAAGAGCTGCTGAGAGAACCAACACCGTCCTGACTAAAGCTATATTGGCAAAACTGCGTCCTACAAGCTGAAGTGTAGTGTGGTAAGCATTTGAATGTGGACAACTTGTGAGTCTACCTTTCTACTCAGATTAGCTGATGTTTGTATTTTTCTTGAAAGAGCTTGACTTGATACAAGTACTCCACGCATGTGCAGCATTTCAGTGTCTTACTTTTTAGACACACATCTCTTTTTAAGAAACCATGGAAGACTGCCTAATATGGAAGAGCTAGTAATTTGATTATTGTTGAAATCTTGAACCACAATTTACTTCATACATAACCAAAGAATGTCATCTTCATAACTAACATGATTGTTTGGTCAAAGAAGAAATTCTCATGTAATATTATATTACTTTAGGTACAGGTGGAACAATCAATTTATGCTTGAAACAGATAAACATTGACAATACATTACATATTTTCCATGCAGCACACGTTATATATAAAGCGCTATATACAGAGATATTTTGTTTCTGAAATACAATAGGAGTGTTGAACATCATCTTTGTAACTTCTGATATGAATCACTTGAACATCATCTTTGTAGTCTGGAACCTTGATACCTTATCAGTGAACTTGGAAGTGGAATAGAAATTAAGATAGTCCTGGAAACGATATTGGGTAGGATATGTAAGCTTTGGAGCAGGACAGATTATCGCATCAGAACCTGGGTTGTAGAATGTTGCAATAGATAGGCGGCTCCCATTCTCATTGGGGAGTACCCGATGGCAAATGCTCTTATATATTCCATTGCTCATCACTTCAATCTGATCTCCAAGGTTTACAAAAATTCTGTTGCCTTTCGTTGGTGGTATTGGGACCCACTTACCATCTTTCATGAACTCCAAACCTGGAACCAAGTCATCTTGAAATAAAAGTATGATCCCACCAGCATCAGTGTGTTCCCTAAGGCCCATCACAAGGTTGGGATGACTGCACCTGGGGTACTTTGCCACCTTTATGCCTACAGAAGGTTCAGAAAATGCCCGCTTCAAGTAATCCTTGTCAAGTCCAAGATTTTCACTCATAACTTCTGCTAGCTTTTCAGCCACTTTGACTAATTCTTCAGCATAGTCACGAATTGTTGCACTGCTTCTGCACAGTTCACTGCATTGTGTTAGTTTTGCTTGCAAACAACTTATTTGTGAATTTACTGCTAACAACTACTGGGATGGGTTTATTGGTTTTACTGGTATTTAAATTTCAAACTCACCGAAATACTTCAGGAATATCATGAATGTTTGATTTCGGCTGATGACGATACATGAAACTGCACTCCCAGTCTACACTGGATGCAGCTTTCTCATATGCTAGGGTTTTTGCCATCTCCGAGTTGTAGAAGCTCTTCTCCATGTTGTGCTCGTAGTGTTTGTTCACCAGTACCTTCATCATATGCATGAGTTCCTCATTGACCTCATGGTTCTCGAGCTGCCATACAGTTTAGCATGCAAGATGTTTGAAAACAGAATGAAATGTCTTAATGAAGATAAATTATCTTATGTTTTGTTACTTACCCAAAAGAAACCCCATTGTGCACATGCATCATGGAGAAGGGAAAGTGTCTCTGTCCTCTTCTCGCCATACAGCTCATCCATCTTTATCACTGGTATTTCCATTTCCTGCAGCACTAAGTATAGCAGTCTAACCAAATGTGTCAGAATGTTACTTGCTCTTCTAAGTTGGTATGCTATAGCTACATCCGGTTTGGTATTTATAGTGGTCTAGACAGGAACGGGGGGAGGGGAATATCCTTTTCCAGATTTCATTAAAAAAATAATGTTGTTTGAATTTGAAGGAAACCTTGCTTTGTTATGAGGAGTATGTAGAAACACGTCCAAATACATACCTCTATTCCCATGTGATTTAGCTAAGATAGCTTATGTGCTTTCTTCAAAGCTCATCATCATGGTTGACCTATGAGTTACTCTTGCTTCCTATTTGATTGTCCTTATTATCTCCATATAAAAGTAAATCATAGTGGCAGTCAGCTAATTTAGATAACTATAGCTGCCTGCAAGATTCTCTCTTTGGGTCAGTTCTGCCGCCCTGAACCCGGGCAACAATGTTACAGCGGCACATATTAGGGGGAGTAAAATCCCAGTTTTGAGATCTCTCTAAGGTCAGACTAATCATGGCAGTTAGTTTGACTTTGTGATTCAGTGCATGCAGACCTGTACGCAGAGTCAATCAGAAAAAACAAGTTGCATTCAGTCTCAAACCATTCGTTGCATTTCGTTTGCCGATGCAAGCCTAGATTCTCTCAGAGATTTGCTGGATCATGTTTGCAATATTTTAGAAGACATCATTATACAACTATTGTTACCTGGCAGTTCTTTCTTGATTCACCTACCTGGTTTATTGCTAGTGATGGTTATTCGCGTAGTATGATCTCATCCTGGGAGGACCAGTTTCTGTTCAGTGCCCACATTAGGTTGCCTTCATGCCTAGCATGGAGGTTGCCTTTCGTTTCATAAATGGCCTGTACAATTTCATTTTATGATTTTTACCTTCCGCAAAAGTTTAATTAATCACATTTACGAATGTCTTTGAACAGGAGTGCCTGATTAGTAAAAGTCCGAAGTGTTATTTCATGGTTCGATGCATATACCTACGTGTGCGGTTGATTCAATGTAGCATTTACGCGGTGAGATATATACTTGGCTGCATGCTTCGTCAATTTCAGCCTCCATTTGCTCCTTTCTTCTCTGGAAAGAAACCACATTTTAGTCTTAGCATCAAAGAAAAACATCAGGAACAAACTCATGCCACGACATCACGGTATTTGGCTCCATTAGTAACTGTAACTCCAGATGAACATTTTCATGTGCTACTTTGTTACAATTTTCAGTCGTATAACAGATGTGGTGGCCGGGCTGTCGGCCTTTGTGCGGCCCAGCCACTCACGTGCGCATCCACAGCCCAAAGCTTAGGAACGGAGGCCTGTGTGTCTGGTGGCCACGTCCGCTAGATCGCCTCTCTGACCGAGATGGAGCGCCTTTCCCCGTTGCTCGGCCACTGCTACTAGTGCTGCCCAGGAAGGAAAAAAAAGCAGTACTGCTACCGTGTCAGCAAAATGTTACAACAGGTTTTCAGGCCCAAAAAAAAATTTATAAAAAAAATCAGGATATTTGCTTCATCTCTGTAGTTTGTAATAATTTTTTTTAAAAAAAATCTATGTTGCGGTTGTTTAATTTGTACTATCATAATTTTAACACGCCATAGTTTCTCTGTCATTGGCTCTGCATGAGGTCTAAAGCCATGATCAAACTACTAAGTATTCATGGGTCGAGTCATCTGAGATATAAGAACTTGCCTACCAAGAATCAGATCATCGGAATGATGGAAGCTCAACCTGTGAAAGAGCAAAAGAGCCTGATGGTTTAAAACCAAATACCACAAAATAAATGATTTGGGAAGCCAAATCTATGATAGTACAACACGATTGTATGTATATCTATAGAATAGTTTACCAAATACGCTTGATTTTACAATACGTTGACAAATTTAGTACATTGACACGTGTAACCTGTTTGCAGAGCTTCTGGGGACAAGCTCACCGACGTCAGCCCCATGTCCATCATTTTGTTATTCAAGAACGATCGAGGATCCAGCGATTTCAAAAGGTTACTTAAACTATCGAGAATTTTCAATTTAAGAAAGGTTGCATACACTTTTTTTTAGGAAATTTTAAAACTTGCATGCTCAAGCATTCATACCCATGAACTCGAAAGATATTCCTAAAAGATTCTGGGACCGAGAGAATTGGTTGGATTATCAAGCATCAGTCTTATTTTTCAAGGGTTGGTTGATCATTCTGTGTGGTCCAGCACTAAGGCGCAAATACTTACATGTCGGTCACCACCCTGAATGTCCCCCGTTCATGCGCTCCACTACGCATCAATTTCGTCACCCCCGCCATTTCTTAGTTTTAAACACCCCCGCTAGCTCGTGGTGTGGCCGGAACGCAGGATCGCTTCGTCAGTTCACGCAGAACGCCACCATGCAGCCCGGCGAGGTGGCGCCTATGCCGCCTGTCGCTGTGAGCGGAGTAGCTGCGGCAG
>LAPY01001889.1:3105-19693 GCA_000970635.1 Eragrostis tef | reverse complement strand
GTCGCCGTGCCCGACGATCCACCCGTCCCGCGCCGACGCAGCCCACTGAAGCGCGGCCCAGGAATCCTCGTAGGCCGTGGGGAGAGGGTGCTCCGGGGCCAAGCGGTAGTCCACCGACACCACTAGGACCCCCGGCCGCCGCAGCGAGGGAGTTCACGTAGCTGTGGTATGTGGAGTTGCGGGCTGACCCGATGACGAAGGCACCGCCGTGGAAGTAGACGAGGACCGGGAGTTTCTTGGCCGGTTCTTGGAGCTTAGGGAGGTAGAGGCGCACGGAGAGGCCGGTCCGGCGTCCAGGACGACGTCCTTGGAGACGACGCCGGTGGCTTCGTCCAGGCCGGCAGGAAGGACCGGAGGCCGGTGGAGGCGCTCGATCCTTCCGCTCTTGAAGATGCGGAAGCGCATGGGAGCATCTATCGCCACCTCGTCGGCGCCGAGCTCAGTGGCCATGGTGTGGAAGGAGTTTGTTTGACCTTGGAAAGCTGACAGGCGTCGAGAGTTAAGCCAAATATCTGGGAGCTGGTTGCCGATTATTGCTTGGGTAGTTGAAGGCCACCATCATTGGGGATATTATATAAACAAAATGTAAAACAGGGTGCAAGCCTTTGGTATGACCCTGTGACCCTTCAACAGTGTAATCGGCAAGCTGGAAGGCCGGTCCTAAACGGAAGGAAACAAGTATTTGCTCGTATTTGAAAGAAGCCACTTTGGCAATCTACATGTTCATTGTAATTTTTCTAAGAAATAGTATTTGATAGGAAATATGAAGGTAAAAAGGGGAACATTCAACTCGTCTATTGCGAATCTGTAAGACATCACAAACAGAAAATATGCTTCTTACTGTACAGCGGCGAATTCAATGATTGTACAAAATTGTTCCATGCACTTGTCAATGTATTCTATCCTATTGGACTGCTAGCCGCTGGAGGTGATCCATGAAAACCTCGAAGCTCACATCATCCGTAAAAATGACATCTCCCCCGGGGGACGGGTTACCAGAGTTATATGACACCGATGGATTTAGCTTTGCCAGTAAAAATCGAGCCTGCAATTTCAGAAAGAAGTAATGCTTGATACTGTTTTCAATAAGTAATGCTTAAGACTGCAAAATTTAGCATCGGATATTGATACATCACACCACTTATCTTCAAAGTAGGAATGCGACTACAGTTATGATAAGATCTACTCCGCAATATCTAATGGAACTGTAAGGTTTTGGAACTCTAAAAAATGCTAAGTTTTTCTTTTTGGACAATTGCCGTTCCTCTAAACAAAAACAATATGCTTGATAATTCCATAAGCCCAAATGTAATACTCTTTGGGTGGCTCTTTTAGTTCAGTAAGGTCCTTCCCTACTGTCTCAAAAAGAAAAAAATATATGCACCCTTTTGTTGCAGTAACTCTTATCCATGACCTGGAGTACCCTCATATATGCAAGTTAAGACTGAACCATGATTATCAAGCCCATCCAGACCATCTACGAAAGAACATTGATATTCAGAATGAACAGGGAAAATAGTACCTGAGATCCATACTGATCACAGACTACCAAACGGGGTACAGGAAACCGCTCCTTGATTATTGCAGTAGCTTCCTCATGTGGAGCTTTTAACAACTGGGCAAACGCCTGAACAATACACAAGTTTGAGCACTGGATGGAAAACTAAAAAATGCAATCCATAATGCACCCTAGATGTAATCTACCTTTGTAAGGGAAATACGAAAAGAATGATATGATTGGAAGGCGAGATAAAAGATTGAAGCATCTATAAGCAAATATTGCATAACAAAAAGAGTCACCGATCACAGCCAAAACATTCCGATGAAGAATTACCTCGTGACCTTCTTGATCTTGGTAACGAGCATTTCGCCACTGAGCAATAGTTATCCCATGGAAGATGACAACAGTAAAATAAGAATCCAACAAAAGGATCTTATCAGAAGCAATCGCAGTTGCATCCAGGAGAGCTGGCTCTGGTCCAGACTGAAACGAATAGGATATAAGTGAAGGCTGAATCATCACAACTGCATTGGCTACATTCTCTCTGTCCAACATCATCCTAAAATATGCAGTTTCATCGGGACTGTTATTAAAAACCTGCATGAGTCATAAATAATTAATATCCAGATACGTAAAGATTTCACATTTGACGCATTGCTCAACAAAAAACAGCGAACAAACTACCTGAACAAACTGAGAACGCCTCAAATTAAACATAAACTGGGGAAATATTGATAGCCGTGGGGATAAACTGAAGGATGAGGGTGTTTCCTTCTGGTACTCTCCAAATTTCGAACATATACGTATCAAGGAACGATCAAGCCATCTTACTGGGTCAAAATCATCCTGAAAGAATCCATGACAGAGACAATGTTATATCAAGATATAGTTTGAATTAGAATGATTCAGGAGTTTCCAATATTTCCCAGAACATGATTTCAACACAACCAAGCCAACGCCAACTTGAGCTAAGCTACATAGAAAATAGGGGCGAGAAGACTTTATAAATGGAAAACTTGCCAAAATGATGAATGAGTGAGTGTGCATGGACCGACCGAATGATCTATTCTGATTCTCCTCTCACACATAACACTAAATTTAGCCATTTCATGAAAACTGAAAAACGCCGTGACTCACTGAACAACAACTAAAAGTGAAGTAACAATTACTAATGGTAGAATAGGTACCTCACTTTCCATCTTGAATGACACTAACCGGGCCATGACTGCAGCGGCAGCTTCTTGATCAAAGCCAGCAATAAGCTCCTACAGCACACAAAACTTATTAAGGAATATATAATTTCGTTCTGTTTTAAAAGAGAGACAATGAAACACCAGAGCAACAGGCTAGAAAAACTAAATAGCACAGTTGGGGTTTCCCCTACTGTAATTTCCTCAAAAAAAAAAGAAATCAAGCTTTCTACTACATTTTGAAAATATAAAAGTAATAAACTTGACCATATCAACTAAACCTGTAAACCAACTAAAGCTGGTAAAACTGAAATAATAGATGTTCATAATTATCATATTAGCCCAACATAAAGGAAACTTGCCTCCACACTGCCAGGACCAGAGACCCATCTTCTTGAGACTGTAGTTGATCTTAATCTCATCTGACCCTCGTTGTGCTGATAACTGAATGTGGCCACCCTCAAGCAAGTCAGATAAATTTGTCTAAAACAAAGTTAGCTACATAAATATGAATAGGTAAATGGAAACAAAGTTTCTCTTACTAAGTTAAGAACTGAAAGTAGAACTGATTGCTCGTTGATTGACCGACTGAATCTGGACCATCTTTTTTTGCAATATCGTAAAATAAGCAGAGCGATGTTTTTCTGTCAAGACCACACATCTTCCAGGCGCTAGTGTTTCCCTGACCAATAACAGTGTCCGAAGACAGAGGACTTTTCTGTATTGACAGAATATTTGAAATGACAGAGAATTAGAAAATCTAGTTAATTATGAACCAAAATAATGTGACAAGTGGTTATTGTACACAGAGTAATACCTTCTCCAGGGAAGTACATGGTCCGATAATGCCTTGAATCTTTACATCTTTTGAGCAGTTAATTTCAAGAATACCGCTGCAAACATTGAATGCAAACTGATTAAGAAATCTCCAAGAGTCGCCCCAAGAGCTAATTATTCCAGTTCAGACTTGCATAACTGCCAGTAGTAACATACATGGAATTAATCTATTGAAATAACAGCAAGAGGGTGCCAATGCAAACATGCCAGTCAGTCAGCCTACCAATCGCAAGAGATACACTAGATGCAACGTTTCAAAAAGCGGATTAATAAGTCACCCCAATTTTAAGCTCTAGTACAGTGCCTAAGCATGCAGCACAGCTGGCTATTCTAAAAGCTTTAGTGGAGTACACCCAGCTTTATTTCCCATTAGATAAAAAGTAGAAATCAGTAGCACTCCAACTGAGAACTGCACTGTGTGCCAAAGTTTAAAGAGGAAAAATACTATTCAAGTCCTTCAATTCTATCTGTTATACAAATCATCAAAGAAAATCCATGGTACCACTCCAACTAAATGAAGATGGATAATAGAATATTTTACTTGAATGATAACCCAAGGCTGTCATCTGCTGATTGGAAAATGCGGAGAAGTGAGTCCTTGAAAACAGAATGACCAAAACTTTCAGCGAGCACAACAATTCCTCCAGTCTTCTCAATGGCAACCTTCATTTCAGCGACACCAACCTATATAATCCATGCACAAAAAGAAATTATTACAACAACAACAACAACCAAGCCTTTTTTCCCAAGCAAGTTGGGGTAGGCTAGAGATGAAACCTACAGGGACCAACACGAGAGGCAAAACCAAAAAAGTAGAAGGAAGAGGGGGGGATGGAGCAACAAAAAGAAATTATTAGTACAGAACAAAGTAACCAGCAATCAAAATTTACACACTAAATTTTTTCACACAGGTACATCCAGTTTCTTGCTTATTCAAGGTTCAACAACAACAACAACATAGCCTTTTGTCCCAAGCAAGTTGCGGCAGGCTAGAGATGAAACCCACAAGAGACAAGAACAAGAGAAACACAAAAGACAAAAAGACACAGGTCAAAAGGTAGAGTTGGTAGCTTAGTGGTAAAAAAAGATCACGGTTCAAACTTTCTTTTTCATAAATGTATTTGGTAAAAAAAGATCACGGTACAAACTTCCTCTTTTATAAATGTATTTGATAACTCCAATGGTCTGACCCACTATTGGAAGCAGTTGTGCATAGTCTTACATGTAAACGCACAGAACGCCCGAAGCGAAAGCAAATTCTTAACATGACTGAAATTTGACAAGGAGTACATCAAAATACTTCACATTGTAACTTTATCAATTTGGTTAGGAACACAACATATTACAAGTATAAGCACATGGTATATTCTGATGCAACGATATCTGTATGTAATAACTAATAAGGCCATTAATTTTCAGTTAAAGAAATGGAAAGTGAAAAGGAAATTTAAACAGTTAACTCACACTGCAGATGTAGGTAACAACTATCAATCCATAGGCCCGTGAAATTAATTGATACAAATTAGATACACTAACATCATGCGGAAGCAAGAGTGAGAATGTTTTCAAAGAAGGCCTTTGGCCAGCTGATCTATGTCCATAAAGAGGTATTACTGACTTCATAAAAAATACCGAACAACTAACCTGGTCGACTGCACAGGCAAACACATCCAGCACATGTCCCTGATGCACAAGCTGCTTCGCTATCTGATCATAGAACTTAACAGCTTTATCATAAAGTGGAGCTGAGTCTTTATCGAGATCTTTATGTGACCGAATTGGCTCAGATAAGGATTTGGATACAATCTGGAAATTTTGCAAGACGGTCACCATACTGCGCAAGAAAACATATTACGAAAACATCTCTGAACTATAAACATGTAATATGAAAATCATAGTTACACCAAGCACTCGAGTGTAATCAGTATTTGTAGTAGAGCAATTAGTGTTTTTCTTTTGGCAGAAAGTGAAGAAAATCAATGTCCCTTGGCGTCGAATCATCACCAACAGGGGTGAAGAGAAATTGTGGAAAATGTAAACCCATCAGAAATAGTGATATAAACACAAGTTGACAAATCATGTTAACAAATTTCCTATTTAGAATTTGAAGTGTCCAATAAGTTAAAGAAAAAACTATAGGATTTCCAGAGATTCTAGGACCTATGTAAAATTTCCACGTGATATGTTGGTTGTACGGTGTAAAATGAACCTCCTGATTTCCCCTTTATATGACATGTGAACCCACAATTGATGCAGATAAATGAACAAACAGATAGCTCAAAAGACAATGGGATCCAGTTGATGGTTGTACGGTGGAAAACAAACCTCCTGATTTCCCCTTTATATGACATGTGAACCCACAATTGATGCAGATAAATGAACAAACAGATAGCTTAAAAGACAATGGGATCCAGTTGACAGATTTTTGACTTACAGAACCAGGTCCTTCTGTAGATGGACCACCAATAAATGCCATTATCCTAGCACCTGATCCAGGAACACAAACACCCAGGAGATTGGCCGCAACACTTAAGGCAGCTCCAGTGCATCTTGATGCACGTTGATCAGCCGGAACAGGCCAAGGGTCCTTTTGCATTTCTTCTATGACCTACAAATAAAATGAAATATATCAGCCATTTGCACTATTGAGTATCAAGATGTGTTATGTTGTATGAATAGCATCATTTACTATTATATTGCCAGTTTCTTAACTGAATTCAACACAAACTCGCATTCAGCAGCAGGCAGCAGGAACCTAGAGATGCTCTCAGATGAGAGACCATCCCTGGTACCAGCAATCACCCCGGTGGTGGGCATTTTCTTTCCTGCAAAGAAACACATTTGTTCCAGTATTTGCTCTTTGGTGACCTCCTTTGTTCCCTTGAACACATATGACTTTGGCAACAAGCCAAAACCCAATTCATGAACCTGCAAGCACGGGTATTGAATATGTGTAAGTTAACCAATCAACCACTGAATATTAGCAACAGAGAATTGAGGTGTTGAATATTAGAACCAGAACATTGAGATGTTACCTGAACATATGTCCCGAAAGTAATGAGTCCAACAAGGGAATTATCAGGCAATAGCTCAACAGCTTGTGCAAGTGCAGACTTCAAATAACAAATTTCTTCCTCAATCATGCAAGTATCAACCACAAAAATGAAAACAGGTGGCGCTGCAGGACCAGTTTCGGTGGAGGATAGATATTCAACGGTGGTATAGTGAGGGAAGAGTTCTGCTGGAAGATTATTTTCTGACATCAAGGAGTAGTGTTGGGGGAATTGGTTGCGTTGAAAACAGAATGGACAGACCCAGATCTTAGCGACATAATCAACAATGGAAAAAGGGTTGAGAATGGAACGGCACATGCGACAACGGAGTGGGGCATATGGGAGAACAGGGATCTCAGGAATTGACTTCAGAGGTGTATAGATGGCAGAAACAGGAATCACACAACTCGCAGCCTCCAGCTTCGTGCCTGGAATAACATTCCACGGCATCCTTACCCCATCTTGTGCCTCAAGCTCAAGGAACTCAGTCATCTTCAATATGACAGCCTCGTGATAATTCTACAAGGCTTCCACAAGTTGGCCAAAGGATATCTGACCTGCAAAATTAATGCATGTGAAATTTGGTGATCACGAAAAGAAATTCAAAATAGTAGACATTCAAACAAAAACAACAGAGAGTACGCTCCAACTGCATGCCAGCCACGATTCAGTAAGGAACACCAAACTCATACTGAATTATTAGTCAAATACATCGAACTGCAGCATAATAATTACACTAGGGATACAAAATAAACTGTAAACTAACACCAGTTACAGAGATCAGAGCTGAATTTAAGCTTTAAAACACAGCAATGGCACCTCCAATGTGCAATGTGCTGCGTTCTCGGGGACAAAATTGTGTTCTATACTAAATCAATCGCGAAAGTACTCGACGCCGCGTAGATTCCCAACAGTCGCCCCACATCTTCACAAAAAATCAATCGTACCGAAACATGAACGGCCCCAGATCTCGTCAAACATCAGTCTAGTAAGTCGAGCAGCAAGCGGAGGCGACCACTAGAGAAGAGATAAGGCAGTTTGTCTGCGGAATACCAGAGGCCGGCAGAGTACCGGAGTCCACCCACCTGCTAGTCCCACCTTGCCGACGTCGGCGACGATCGCCGGAGTCGAGAGGCGACGGGGTCGAGGCGAAGAGGGAGCGCGCGCGATGCGATCGGCAGGAGAGTCGGGAGTCCTGAGACGCGGGGTCTTTGCTGGGGCCAGATTGCAGAGAGGAGAGAGGTGACGTGGCGCCGGCCGAGCGTCAGTGGGCCCGCGGCCGGTCAGCGCGAGGGAGGGACAGGGATGTACGGGCGCGGTTTGATGGGATATTAACGGCAGGGATTCGACGTGTTGACGTCATCTTGCGGTTACTTCCGGCCGTTGTGCTCCTGCACAATTTCCTGTTTGTTTGCCCGCCTTCACAATTGCTTTAGTTCATTTTTTGCCTAACAGTTTTAAACAATCTTATAGACTTATACAAACTATGGACTGATTGTTGGACACAATTTTACAGCAGCATTGGCCTGCCTCAGATGATCGGAAAAATGTTCAATGCAAAACATTTATTCGGCTGAAATCATAAAAATCCTTTAGAAAAATATGTTTAGATGTTTTTAGAAATTCTGAAAATAGATGTGTTGTTGACCAACATGCATATGTTCGATCGTAACTTCATGAAAGTAGCAGGGCAGTTCGCTTACATGTCGCCTACAATGTCACAGCTTCAATGATGTATAGCCATGTCCTCCTAGTCCTAACTATACAGCTTCAATGCTGTCACAGCTTCTCTTTCTGAAGTCCAGATTATGATCTGATTTGTAAGAGCTTTTGCAAGGAAAGCTCATCAGGAGTCAAAGAACCTCCCAAGTCAGCTGTCCTTCGAATCTTAGCATATCATGTGCACCGGCGCATGCTACCACTTGCCTTCAGTTCAGACTTCAATCATCTGTTGTTTGGTCAAAACTGTGCACAAGACTGTTGAGATATCGTCAATGTTGGCACTGCATTTTTTCCATTGCCCTGTACTGGTCCAGCAGCTCAGCGATGCAAACGCAAAGCAACATCCATCATGCACTGACCAGTGATGACTGAACTGCAACCCACACTCGAGGCTGAATATGTGGTGCATCCCTTGACAAGGCTGTGGCCCCTGACTATTCTTCTCAAGGCTCGGCTTCCCTCATAAATTTGCTGTCCCTGAATCATGCCCCCTCAATTTGCGCAGACGTGGACCCATCGAGATCAGAATTCAGAATCTGATAGTGGAGTGCCGATGCAACGCTTTGGCAATTGCAGGAGCATTCTCTTTTCCTTTTGGTCTTGTCAGTTGTAAAGTCATCAGTAAAGTTAACCAGCCGTGCGCTCCTGCTCAACGCTTTTATTTAGAGCAAGTCAGACAAGTGTTTGTCTTGTAGACAAACAAATAGACAAACATGTAACTAATTTGTCTCAACTATTCCCTTTTGGGCCTACCATGACACAAAGAACCCACGCGACCGGCGCGTCCTGCGGCCACAAGCGACCCTCTCTCTCCTGATTTCTCTGACCAAAAGCCTGACACACCGGTCGACGCGCCTGCTATTGGGCCTGCTCTTACATGTCGAGTGCAAAGTTGTCTTCACCTCATCAAACGGAGCAAAAACTTTTCTTTTCTTTTGTGAAATGGAAACGGAACAGAGAGCTGAGTTTTGAAGGTCTGAAAGTACATCTGAGTTGATTATTCAGAACACGGGCACCTGGCTGCAACTGCAACTCTTTCCACAGAGTAAACAAGGAGATTACAAGATGTACTTTCAGGCCTAAAAACTTGTAAACATCGTCACATCTCAGCAGCTAACGCTACTAACACGGACGGTCCGGGCCGGGGTCCTTGGAAATGCTGGGCAAATTAAAGTCAGGTGCTGCTTGCGGTTCTGTAGCTGTAAGCAGGAGCCGGGCTCCCGGCGAGGCTGCTGACGCTCTTGCGCCACTTCCACGAGTCCGCCGGCGTGCTGGGCAGCGGCGGCAGCGGGAGGACGGCGGGCCGGCGGCACAGCCCGAACGGCCACCCCTCGCAGTCCCGGAACCCCTCCCACGTCTCCGGCGACCGGAGCAGCGGCGGCGGGAGGTCCACGCCGCAGACCGACGACGCCACGGTCGCCCCCCGGCTCGTGCTGCGCGTGAAGAAGCTCTTCACCGAGTAGAACGCCTCGCTCTCGTCGTCCGCGTCGCAGTAGTCGTCGTCGTCGCCGTCGTCGTCTGCCTTCTCCTTCTTCTCCGTTGCCTCCTCTTCCTCTCTATCCTCGTCTTCCTCCACCACGACGCACGTCTTGGGGCTTGACAACTTCTCAAGGACGGTCTTCGAATCCAGCGGGGTGTACGACCACGCGAAGGCGGCGGTCGACAGCCTCGGCGACGGCGAGTCGACGCTGTAACGCAATCGCTTCTTCATCTGCCGGTTCCTCATCTCGTTGAGGATCACCTGCAGCACCAACACAGCAGCACGTGTCACATGCTTCCATGTACTTCATTTCCCTGAACGGATCAACAACAACGTCATGCCATGAACGAACTATCGCTTACCTGCTTGGTCTCGTTCGCGTCATCGAGAACGCTGTCGTCGTCGCTGTCCTCGCCGGAGCTCCAGCCGGCGCCGGCGGGGATCCTGACGCAGGGGACATGGCAGTGCGCGTAGGTCTCCCGGATGAGCGAGGACAGGGACTTGCAGTAGTGGCCGGCGGTTGGCAGCTTGGTGTGGTACTCTTGCGCCAAGCAAGGCATTTCGCTCCCTGAATTGATTGCTCTCACAGGGGATATGGGTGTATCCAGCCGCCGATGGAAGATGGAGCTGCTCGTGCGGCTTTCATACGATCGAGGCCAGGGGCGCTCGTGATCCGATGAGGAGTGGTGGATATAAATGGGGAGCTTGACGTGTGGAGATTGGAGAATGGGTTTTCTGGAGGAGGGATGTGGACGTCCATGACAGGTGCCCTGCAACTTGAAAAGAGAGGCTTGTGATCGTGAGCGTGTTGGAGTTTGTAGAGTTTATAATTCTTTTGTTTGAAGGCTACGGAAGAATATTTGAGTTGGACGCTGGACGAAAAATTGCGGCGTCGGATTACAAATACCTGAACCTTTTTGTTTCTATCTGTGCCACATGTGTGGGTGTTTCATGAGAAGGATTGCCACGATGGGGATTGTCATACACGGCATGTTTGTTCTGTTGCCCAAGTGAGCATCTTCTAATTTGGCATCCAGGGAAATATGTTTTTGATTGAAACTTTGTAAATTTTACTAAATTTTGGGTAACAACAAGGCTAGCTAAGCATGAAAGAAACGTGATCGCAGTCTGAGAAATATTTGTACGAGCAGTTGCAACACTTGTTCTTAAATCCACAACGTTCTCGATCCCGAGGTACCAAACGGGTAGTAGTACGCTTTTTTCCGGTGCGATGTCGCGGCTTGGATAAATTCGCCGCCTTGACTACACTCTCACCCGCCAGCACTCACGGAGGACTACTACTGAGCACTAACCGTGGAGCGTGCTCATCAATGCACAACAGTTTGACGGCGGCTTGCTCAACGCGCCACCGATGGAGAGAACGACGCCTCAGACAGTCAGACTTTGATACGACGTGCTCCGGCGGTTGCCATGGCGGCATCAGACCAAGCCGGCACGCGCGTATTGGATGCCACACACACTAGTTTCTGCTGGATTCCTTGGTGCTCGCTCGCGCAGCAGGATGCGGCCGTCGTCGTGGCCGTTGTTTTCGCGCCTCTCTTAACGCAAACGCTAAACCAACACCTCACCGGCAGACCCACTCCGTGTGCCACGTGTGAAGCGAGACGGCGAGAGATGGAGAACGCGTAGGTTCTCAACGACGGTGTGGTCATCCAGCACCGAGAAGTGCAAGAACTTATGCAACCTTCTCGAACAAGACGGAGAAAAATTGCAAGGCGGCAGTACAGACAGTAGTTTCATGTAGCTTTCAGGCGCATGGAGAAAGGAAGATCAGGATGCGCAAAGATCTTTTGTCTGAGCAATAAGATCCAAAGGGTATGGGGGCGCGAGGATCTGGTTCGCGAAATGAAACGCTTAATAGAGAACTCTTAAATTCCGGGACCCGTACATAATTGCTTTCTTAGATGGTCTCGTGTGCAGCTTCTTGGCCGTGGATGGCAAGCATTTCTTGACAGAGGACCACGAATGCATATACAATGGACAAAAAGACAGCGGAAGCAGTAGTTGAACAAAGGGGATATGTGACCTCGCTGTCTCGTACAAAAACTTGCCGGTAACGGCAGGTATAATTTCACAAACAACAAATGCTGAAAGATTATCCATAGCATTAGTCTATATGAAGCTGTTCTGCATGGGATGCTGTCATTGCTTAGCAGTACAGATACGGTCACAGTACGCTACATGAGGAGATCCACAGCCTACTGAACTATCGATTTTATTGAATACAGCAACGGCCACAACTAACAACGGTTTCCTGTCAAGGAGCTCTCAGGAACATCAAGCTTTCATTTTAGCTGCTGGCTGCTGGATAGGTGAACGATTGACGGATGAGAGCATTAAACCTGTCAATTAACAACATTAACCAATAGAGATGTAACGAATAACCACTTAAGGTACGTCTTTAACTCCCAGCAGTTAGAGTAGACAGGTAGTAAGCTGACTACAACGGTCAAAGAGTCAATTATCACAGTACAACCATCAGGATCTTACAAAGCTGACTCACAAGACAGAGAACACGTAAGCTTTCAGTGCAATATTTTCAGGATAATGGGAAGCATGACTTGACAAGGAATCAGCCATTTTTTTTTAGATTATCATGAACTTCTGAACAGCGTACAATCAGTGCCCACAACAAGAGCATACAACCAAATATGTCATGAAGCATTGCTTACAACCAATCGTGTTTTGAGAGAACAAGAGCCACAACCCAGAACAATCAAAGCTGACACAGAATCAGGTGTCTGTAGCTCTACATCTCCATCCTTGGTGATCAAAACTCCCATCTCACTGAGTTCACAAGAAGTGATAGAAAAATAATCACCACACCTGCATGGGTACAACAGTTCCACAGTATCAGCAGTACTCTCAACGATCATATCCCCAATCTCAATTTCAGATGCAATGATCTCAATGTTCTGCCTGGATGATTGCAGCTGCTTATCATACTCTGCTCTAGAATTCGGATGTCGCAGGATTTCCCATGCTTTCTGCACACTCAAAAATTCCTGCTGCTCATTCGAAGGCACAGATGGCTCGACAGTTGTCTGTGCTTTGTCAGGATGAGTATTCAGGGCAGCAGACTTGTATGCTGCACGGATTTCGTCATATGTAGCATCTTCAGTTACAGACAGAATTTCATACAATGTTTTTTGGAGGCAAATATTGCTGCCCAGAATCATGGTGAAAGCTGGAGCCCTGCATGTCAAAAAGAACAATAAGCACTCAACAGAACAAGGAATCCAGTACATAATTGACCATGTATTTCTGAAAACTACATGATGACAACTGCACTAAGAAAATAGTAGCACTGATACATAACCAGTTTTTTATTTGCTACTGCAGGTTAATGTTTGAAAGAGAGATGCAACTTTTGCTGGTTATAAGACATACTCCGTACTAGCAAACAGTCGGAATCACAAAAACATTACAATCCACTTATTAAATGTTATAAACACTGAACAGTTCAAATCACTACTACCATTTCCACAATTCATTAGATGCGCTGCGGCCGCACCCCTGTCATAACACACAGCTATTCGAGTTTACATCTCTTACTTTCCCAATACGGTCGCATTAGCGGATTGTGGAGCTATCCACGTCCGCCCGGTAAACGAGCATCGTCTGATATGATAACTTGTTGATATGAGCCGTCCGATGCGGATCGGGCCATGTCTTCGCCCGGTTCCCCCGCACCCAAAAGCTCCCGAATTCTCTCGGCCCGCCCGACTCTCCGCTCAGCTTCCTTCTTTCCCGTCTCCGCCACGCGCGCCGCCTTCCTCCATCTCCACCTCCAACGCGCCCGCCTCAGCTTCCTCCTCTGTTCACTGCAGCGGATGCGCGCAAGCTGGGGCATTTCGCGGCTCAACTCCATACACGTCCTTTCTCCTCCCCGGCTAATCAATGTGAGTTGAACTTCCCCAGCCGCAGCCAAGGCTCCGACGAATCCACATATGAAACTTCACCCTGAGGTCTCGCGGCATAGAGAACGACCAGACAGCTTGAAGATGACCGCGGCATGGCTTGCTGTGAAGAGCCTTGGATGATTATCTTGGAAACAATCACCACGCCGTCTGCGCAGTGCCTTCTCACCAGTTGCAGGATTTGCAGACAGACAAGCAAGTTTGGTTTTGCAACGACATGTTAGCCAAGGTAAATGCTACAACCAAATTTCGTCCTCTCTGATTCCTGCATATCTCGATAGAGTGCATCTCGAATTGCGTTCACTGGCGCTGATAGTAAAACCGATTGCAATCTCTTATGATCTAAGCAGCAATGTATCTCAAGCTTCTTCCCTGTTTACCTCCACGCCTTTAAACTGTTTGATGAAATGTCGAGCTAGCATAAGATGCAGTAAAACACATCCATTCTATTAATTTTGATGTTCAGGACATACTCTTGATAGGCTATTTTTTTAGATGATCTTTTATTTTGAATTTGTGCAAAATAAACTTAATTTCGAAACTAATAACTAATTCTGAATGCTTAACTAACAGCTTCGGTGATAAGAAAATTTTGCTTCATGCCTTAATCTCTATGAACTTTTCTATAAATTAATAAGTTATTGGAAGAGGAGGTGAGGAGCGAGGGGGGGACATGTACCATGTTTTATTCGGCCCTCCTTCGAAATCTTATAGATAAATTATAGGAAGTCTAAGAATGATTCAATTGGAATAACACAAGTTTAATTAATAAGTTGTACAAGTTGATGTATAGTGCAGACAGCATTAAAAAGAAGTAAAGTCCAAATGTCTTGGCAATGAACACATTGGGAATAGGACCACTGTAGAAGCAAGCATGTGGACATCTTAATTGTTATTTTCTCATTGGTTCGTGAATGTGGTCACATGGATGAATCAGGGATTACTTAATATTTAGTCACATTGAGAAATTACATGTGAGTCTATTTTCACAATAAGACAGCATCAACTTTAACATGTGAATCAATGTCCTACATTTGGCCTTGGTATTAAAGAATCAAATGATAGGATAGTGATATTAAACCAAATCAGTTTGCTGATTCTGTTAAAGCTTTTCTCAGTCACCCAGTTGCTTTGATAATTCTATGCCTTTTTCATCATGAGCCTCATCAAAAACAAACTTTGCTGGCTTAGGGATAAGATTGATGAATCTGAAGAAGCAGCAGTAGCCTTACTACCCAATAGGGAATGGCTAAGTCATTACTCCTCTTTAGGCAGGATCCTACGTCATATTTGTTTCACACGATGGACATTTTGATTCTGGGCACCTCACCCTTCCCCCACTCATTTGTGCATTATATGTTTACAACTGTAGCATGTTTACTTTTCTTCTGGTACCCATTTTTTACATTACCAAATTAATTAATTCCTTACATCGGTCTGACACTTTGTTTTCCACATATTGTAGTCACTAGGATGACCACGAGTGAGATGGTCATTTATGCTGCTGCTCAGTGCCACAAGAAAATATTTTGATAACAACTGTTTTGTAACCTTGAACTCGAAGCCTGTAATCAAATGAACAAATGGATGTATGTTTCTTTAATCCATTTGATAAGAGGGGGCGAAAAGGAGGTTGCAATATGTGCACTCATTGGCCATAACGGAGAATATCGACTTTACCCATAGTTCCGTGTGAGGATATGTTGCTAGGAAATTTCCTTACTCATCGCAGACTCAATAAAAATTTTGTGACCCATTTTAATGTGCCCATTACACAACCCAACTAAATGGGTCACAAGGCGCACCAACGGTGCGCAAGTGTTCTACTGTACTCTATACTCTATCAACAGCACCTAGTGAGGGAAAATGGTGATATAATCTCTCATAAAACTCAAACCTAAACCTAGCTATCTTAGGAACCTGTTGAAAGGCGTAATAAGCATCTGGGCTGGTGCTCTGTGGATATCTGAGCGCAAATGCACATATCTGATTTTCGTCTAAAATCACTAATGACTAACAGGAAAAATCGAAAATTACTTGTCCACAAGAGGAAGCTACGGCTTGTCGAGCACATTTGAGCAATTATAGTTCAGTTGTACCTGTACGCCCACCAAATATCAAACAAATATGCAACAAGCTCGACGGGCTAGAGTATCTATCTCGACAATTATGATCTGAATGATTTCACAGTCCTGCAGTAGAATACCCACTCACAGAACAATCAATCCAAGTAAGCTAGGGCTTCCTTACCAGCAAACGAAGAAATAAATCAACGCCTGGATGGATCCCCAACAACCAATCAAATGAGGATGCAAGCTTCGATTCTCTTCGTTGAAAGGAAGCGGAGCGATCGACGTTACCGCGACGCTTCACGACGAACGGGTCGCTGCGCCGGAAAGCCGGAATGAATAGAGAGGCGCCGATTGGTGTCCTTGCTTCGGCCTGGGGAGAGGAAGGAAGAAGGTGGCGAGGAAGTCCCAGATCCGCGGATGCAAGGGATCTGCAGACGCGGGGCGGAGCAGGACCGGAGAGGAGGATCGCTAGCCGGCGGAGACCGGCGGCGGCGCTATGAGTTTTTTCTCAGGTGCGACGGAAGGGAACGGCAAACGCGGGATGGAAGGAGCTGGGCTGCGCAATTCCAAGTGGGCCGAGTTCGAACTTGGCTGATGGCAAAGGCATGTAAATTCCACGCAGATACAGGGGCAATTGGAAACAAAGTCCTAGAGCGAAAATACACGTGGTGCCAACCGAGTCACATTGCTCCGGAGCACGCATCGGTGAAATGGACCATAAAAATGTAAACAAATTTCAATAAAAATGAATAGTATATGATATGTCACAAATTATTTATATGTATATATATT
>LAPY01001888.1:70295-81185 GCA_000970635.1 Eragrostis tef | reverse complement strand
GCGGCGGGGCGGGCGCCGCCAAGCAGGTTCGGCAGGATCTGCGTCTTCTGCGGCAGCAACCCCGGCAACCGCGCGGTCTACGGCGACGCCGCGCTCGACCTCGGGAAGGAACTGGTAAAACGCGCCGCGCGCAATGCCGATGCCGCGCCCGGGGACGCGCCAAACCCATCGTTGGCGCGCACCCGGGACGTGCGGATTGGGTTGCCACCTTCCGTTCTTCAGCTGCTCTTGTCTCCCTGCTCTCTCGCGCACGCTCATGGAGGGATTCCGCGGGTCCTTTTGCCCTTTTGGAAAATTCGCAGGTGGCTAGGGGGATCGATTTGGTCTACGGCGGCGGCAGCGTCGGGTTGATGGGCCTGATCGCGCAAACGGTTCATGATGGCGGCTGCCGGGTCCTCGGGTAGTTACCTACCTGCAGAATTCTGCCTCTGTTCAATCATTCAACACAGATATGTTTCATGTTTCAATCTGTAATCTATCTGATGCTCCGCTTTGTTTTGTCTGCAGGGTGATTCCAAGAGCGCTCATGCCCCTTGAGGTGTGTACTAAGCTGTCATTTTCTCCTTTCCTGCGTATGGGTAGAATTATTGATCACGACATAATTTTTAATTCTACCATTACGCTGCTCGAGCACTTAATTAGTTCAGTGGAAAGAACGGTCTATTGCTTAGTCAAAGTGGCCTTTCGCCATGTATATGCTTACAGATGAACCAGTTTGAATTATTACCACATATTTGGCCCCGGTTGTCGGTGTTATGAAACTTTCATGACAAATTAGCTGATGATATATGTTGTTTATTCCCTTGCTTGATGTAGTGGCCACCAACTCACTATTTCATTCTGAGGTCTGTTGGCTCAGATTGATCTACCTTTGCTTCGTCAGAAATAGGTGAATAGGTGCACACTATCGAATTGAAACTAGAATTTAGGGGGTTGAATTGCAGCCTATCAGTTTAGACTTTAGCTGCACAACTTGGAATTCTAATATTTGACACTCGGTGGATGTAATTATACAATGTGTAACTTGCCAATAGGACATCTCAAGTTGAGAGGGATAAAGTAAGGAGCAATAGTGAGTTCAGATGATACAAATTATGAGAGGCAGTAGAGTGTAGTCCTTGAATGATTGTCCATATGTCACTCAGAAATTGAACAATTCTAGATTGGAACGTGGAAATCGCAATTACGAAAATTAAATACTGTAATCTCTAGGTACATGTTTCAAAGTCGAACTGCATTTTTGTTTTCTCTACATGTATCAAGGTCGACCTGCATTTCTCTGTTTCCCGGTGTGGAAGTGTTAGCCATGGAAATAGGAGGATATGAAGCTGTCATAATTTGCATAACCATTTGAAACACCAAAACATGTGCTCTTACCAGATATCTGGCGCAAGCGTTGGAGAAGTAAAGGTTGTCTCTGATATGCATGAAAGGAAAGCTGAGATGGCACGACAATGTGAGGCATTCATCGCTCTTCCTGGTATGCACAATTGACATGATTTTTCTCTAGCAATTAAAGAAAGGTACTTTAATTTTACAATCGTACATGACAATGACATCAGGAGGATATGGAACAATGGAAGAGTTGTTAGAGATGATAACATGGTCACAACTTGGAATCCATGACAAGCCAGTGAGTATATATGGCTACGACCATTGGCATTTGGCAGACAAGTCTACTATAACAAATTATGGACGCTGAACAGAGATCTTTACTGCAGGTTGGGTTGCTAAACGTTGATGGTTACTACGACCCATTGCTTGCACTATTTGATAAGGGGGCGGTAGAAGGTTTTATTAAGCAAGATTGCAGAGATATAATTGTTTCAGCACCGACTGCACATGAATTACTGACAAAGATGGAGGTGAAGTGATTTTATTGGCTCGATCTATTTTTGAACATTATTTATGTTGGTACTTTGCTTCATTGAAGAGCACGGCATCATTTTTTTCTATTTAAAAAATTTATCTTGCAAATTATCAGCACTACACTCGGTCACACAAGGAGGTAGCCCCACGGACTAGCTGGGAGATGTCAGAGCTGGGGTACGGAAAATCACCGGAGGAGTCATAGATTTTGTTTGCTAATACGCCATTGTTCCTGAAGTCTTCCGTTTAGTTTCTTCGTTTAACATGAGTGCTACTGGTGTCTTGCAATTATCATCTTTCTGTTTCCCTCTTTGGTTGCGTCCCATGCTACCTGGCCGCTATTCCCTCGTCTTGTGAACTAGGATTTGTATGTACTTTGACATAGTAACATTGTGCGCAAATGCACGGTTATAATCTATTACCGTTGGCCTTGTTTTTGTTTTTTCATACATGAGTTCTTATAACAATCTTTTTTGTGCTATTGGTTCATATGCTTTAAGCTTTTCAGTTTTATACAAATTTGACTACATGAAATTTCTCCATTCTCTATTTCAAATTAACTATCCATTCATATTTTTAAAGGAGCATTAAGTCTATTCCCTGAAAGGGCTAATTGACAAGCTTTCGCTTTTCTTAGATTTTCAGTAGTCAAGCTGCACAGCGCAATTCTAGCTCAAGTTCTTGTACTGGTGTCAGTACAAAAAGACAGTCGACAGACATCACAAACATTCATACCTAACTAGTAAACACGCAAGTATGAGAATCTTAACCTGAATGATCCAGCTTTGATCCAAGAGGTGTTAAATTTCATAAAGCAGGAGGTAAAGAATAATGAAAGCTGTTAGATCACCAACATTCTGAGAAATCTGAATGGCAAACGCCCTTCAGGATATATGCAGATCACATCAACACTAGTCCTTTCTGATCAATTTAACTGGACAGGAATATATCTACCAAAGTGTGTTTAATGAACTGATGAAAAAAATTCTACATGCTCGAACTCAGTTTCCCAAATACAAAGTTTCATCAGATGAACTGTTTGCCACGAGATTCAGTAACTCAGAGATGGAGCACTGGAAGGAATAGAACAATAAACTGGCTGATGAACTCAAGTGACCCTGAGTGCTAGGCTGATGAACAATAAACAGGCTGATTCACATAAGATTATGTGAGCCAGAGATGGAGCACTGGAAGGAATAGACAAATAAACAGGCTGATGAACTCAAGTGACCCTGGCGGACCAACTATAAAGACATTTACATAGATTATGAGAGATAGGCTTGATAGGCCTCAGACAGACCATTTATTTACCATGCCAGAGGACTACCTGGTAGATGCACTTCAGGAGATCGCATCCTCCTCCCAGCATTTCATCTCCTGTGATCCAAAACTCAACAGGAAACACAATGCTAGCCGCCTGATTATGATTTTACATTGTGGGTGAATTTCTGGCAGCTCTAGAACTGAACCCTCTCATCGCCGTCGAAATGAAGACCTTCAATTCCTTTGAGAGCAGAATCATAGTTCTTAACATTAGATGTATGCCGACCTGAAGATGAACGCTTTGGTTCTGAAGAATGGACAGGTGAGCTTCTCTGAGGACCTGAGGCTCTACGGAATGCCCCAGGGCTTGCGTCTGTTGTACGTGTTCGTGAAGGCTCAGAGCTATCAGTAGCTACCACATCACGGCTACTGGAAACAGCAGGTCTCCTTGAAGATCCACTTGACCTTCCCAAAAAATTGGAACCGGGAATCTAGATAACAGCAAAAACAAAAATCGTAAGATTGAAAAAAGAGCATTTTTTTAATGGTATTAAATTTTCCAAACTGCAGGCGATAAACTTTGTGGTGTGGTGTCACTTTGGAATGATCCAGTACAGTAAAAACTAGGCTAGTATCATCACTAACAAATATAACAGTGTAAAGAAGTAACTACCAGACGAATACTGTACCAAATCACACCACAACACAGAAAGCATCAAGTGCTAAGTATAATGTGACGTATGGGGCTGGATGAAGCAGTTTATCAGTTTATGGTTCACAACAGTTGCAGATAAATCTAAACAGAGCTTCAATATGGATAACAAAGCTACGGATTTATTGCTAAGGTATTCGCTAATCCTCCCATTCTTCCACAATAATCTAAATTTTCTGACAACGCCTGTCAGAGAACTGCCAGAATAGACCATGTCATACATATGAAAAGTAGCTACCATATCCCATCCCCAAGACCCCGGCTACTACCCACATCACACCATCAGTGGTATCAAGACTAGTTCTGATCTTCAATGTATTTGGTATGAGCATATTTGTCAAATGAATTCTCTGGTCACGAAAATGCCATTTTGTACCCACAATGCAACTTTGATCAGAAGTCAGCAATATCAATTTTTCGTTTGTTTAATTCCAATATTTCAGAGAAATAATATGTCAAACATTAAAAAAATATGTCCACTCATACCAAAATCATCTTTTAAGTAAATTTTGTCTGCCTCATCATGCAAATACCTAACAGTCCTACCAACAAGGATGGAAACTGTGAAGAGAACTTACCACAGGGCCTTTAGAAACAGGAACATCATTCCCTACAGGCGCTTTCTGCTTCGACAATGTCCCCACACTTGTGATAGGCGGTGGCATACGAAGCCGGTCCATTGATGACCAACCACTAGTCCTTGCTTCCTCAGGACCTGAAAAGGTGAGAGATGAATATTACCAAGGGAAAACTAGCTGATCAGATGCTGAAATACAATATTAAGCATAGTGCACTAGTTACCAGATTGCCTGTCATTCTGTAACTGAGCTGCCAACCCTGAAGGCCCTGCACCATGGCCCTGTAACATAGGTAAGGCGTTAATTTTTTTTCCCTACAGATGGTTACATTAAATGATTTGTTGGTGGGTGAGTCAACGAGGGAGAGCCAAAAGGACTCACCACAGCACGGGGTGGAGCGGTGGCAATTTGAGATTGCTGGTACTTCAGTATTGTCCAGTCAAACACATAGTCAAATTGAAAACCTACAAAGCAGAGTTCCAAAATGAACATGAGAATATTTTTTTAATCACATAGTACAAAGTAAGTAACATTTCATGGGCTTTCCTCATTTAAGTATTAATAATTCCTTAACATAGAAAATCAAGAAACTGACCTTCTCGAATAAAAAGATCACGGAACAGACGCTTGAGGTAGGAATAGTCTGGTTTGTCATCAAACCGCAGTGAACGGCAATAATGGAAATATGATGCAAACTCAGATGGATATCCACGACAGAGAGCCTGAGAGAGGCACCATAAGGACAACACCCAGGGAGAATTTTCAGTTTCAAGTAAAGATGTGCTGGACATACCTCAATTGATGTTGCAACTTTCTTCTCACTGATTTTCTCATACTTTTGCTTCTTTGTTCCAGCTTTAAGGCCTTGCCACGGAAGGCTGCAAAGAGGGGGAAAAATTGTTAAACCGTAAATGGGGGGGCATACTCAACTTGATGATCAGACTCACCTGCCCCTCAGGAAGTACATGAGTACATATCCAAGAGATTCCAAGTCATCTCTCCGGCTTTGTTCTGGTCATTAAAACAATAGCATTTTAGCTGAGCCGTGTAGAAGGAATTAGCGTAAGGGTTAACAAAATTGCGCTTTACAAAGATTTGACAAACAGTACAGTCATGGAAATTTTTTTTTTGACTGGAATCGTATACAATTCTCACCAATGCCAAGATGAGTGTTCACACTGGCATATCTTGCTGTTCCTGTCAAATTCTTGTTCTCCCTGCATCATTTACTAGCTCGTCAAGATTGCATAGAAAAACATATTTGGTTCTTTATTCTGCTAGTTTTGTTCACTCCATGCCCAAAGTGAGGATGCGGACGTTACTATTGTAGTGTCTTAATTCACCAAATATTGTAACACTACCCAGATAGAAATTATGCTGGAAAGCAGTTTAAAAAATTGCCCACTTTGGTGGGCAAATAATAGAGAAATCGGGAAGTAACTAGACATGGTTAGAAAAAAAAAGAGTGAAATGCACCCTAGGTCCCTAAACTATTGGTGGATGGTCATCCAGGTCCATAAACTCTTAAAGTGTCCACCAAGGTCCTTAAATTATTTTTTGATGGTCATTTAGGTCCACGAACTCTTTAGTGACCATATGGGTCCATAAACTATTTATGTTGTGTCAATCAGGTACACGAACTCTTAACATTTAGAAGACATATTAGCATATAGACGTTTTACTTAATTTTCTTTACTAGCATCTCACCCTTGCAGCATTATTAAAAAAAAAAAGCATCTCACCCTTGCTTCAACACAGATATATATTGTTGACACACATCATTGAAATATCAATCGCGATTGACGATGCAAGGGACTAGGCATTGTTGATGTACTCGTCTCCAACCTGTCTTCCCTACTTACTACAACGGCATAGAGTAGGGTCACCTACTTAATACAACGGCATGTGATGGTGAGAAAAAAAAAAGACCTACATGTCCTATGTCTCCACGCCTTCGTAGTTTGAATGTTTTTGTATTTCGAAAATGGACTTGGTTGACACAAACATAAATAGTTTATGGACCTAGGTGGTCACTTAAAGAGTTCGTGGACCTAAAGGACCATCAAAAAATAGTTGAAGGATCCAGATGGACACTTTAAAAGTTCATGGACCTAGATGACCATCCGCCAATAGTTTAAGGACCTGGAGTGCATTTCACTCAAAAAAAATATACTTATGCCAGGAGAAATTGGATAATACAGAAGTGCTGAGATTATGCTTATACCTATACGGGATGTGCTGATGAGTTGAGGTGTCCCTGTACTTTTTAGCAAGGCCAAAGTCTATAATGTAGACCTGAATGATTATACAGAGAAAAAATAAAGTGCTGAATAAAGGCAACATCAACTCAATTAAAAAGAAACTCAAAGCACAGTCTAAAGGAGGCATTGTCGCCCACCTGATTAGCTCGCCTACCAAGACCCATGAGGAAATTATCTGGCTTGATGTCTCGATGTAGAAAAGACTTGCCATGGACAAATTCCACTCGATTTATCTGCAAGTGGGGACAGTAGATTACAATAAGATCATTAGCTATGGGCGCGGAAGAGAAGAAAGAAGTATGCAAACAAAAATGAAATTGACTGGAAAAGCATATACAGAAACAAGCCTAACATTGGAACAACAATGCGACATTCTATAAAAAGATTTATGAGTATTTGTATGCCCGTGTGCAAATGCAAGAGTAAAAACGAATATACTTCAAATTTTGATAAGAAGAAGCACTCAATGATTGTATCGTGCGTACCATCTGATCAGCAAGCATAAGTACAGTCTTTAGAGATAACTTTCTGCTACAAAAATTAAATAAATCCTCCAGGCTTGGCCCAAGCAAATCCATAACCAACACATTGTAGTCTCCCTCTACACCAAACCATCTGACGTTTGGGATTCCAGCTGTCAGAAAAAAAAAGAGTGTCAATCCGCAAGCCCCATCAGAAATTCCTACAGCAGGAAAGAAAAAACACAAACAGTCAAAAAGGCATACATACTTCCTCCTTGCAGAATCCTATAAATTTTGGATTCATAGAGTAACTGGGGATGCTTTGTCTTGACGTTTTCCTGCAAATGTAAACAAAAACAATTGAAAATCAAGTTCATAAACATCACTAGCAATCAAGAAAAACACTTGTTATCAAGTGCGTAAGCTACTGTAAGCACATCCATAATGCATCATGGGAATGCAATCTATTTGTATACTGATACTCCATACTCCAAAGGAAGTGGCAAATTAAAGGAAAATATCAATTACGAATCATATTTTGCATCTTGGTTCTTTTGAGACCAGATGTATTGTTCCCCAACTGCTAGAATAACAGCGTAGTGCTACAATCTAACGCACCAATCACATCTTAGCTGATGACTGATAGCAACGAGGACTAAACATGCTGCTACCCAACAATGGTCGATAGATAAGATGCACTAAAACAGCTGTACTAAATATGCATGTGGCAGCTTAGCAACACTGGAATGCAACAAAGATCCGAGCACGGACCAGCTTAATCGCGACCTCCTCGTTCGTCTGGATATTGGTACCTGCAGCCACAAGACGCAGAGAAATATCATCAGCGAAAAAAATAGCTCTGGCCAAAATATCTGATCGAGCACGAGGAGCGGCACGCACCGAGATAGATCTCCCCGAAGGAGCCGCTCCCGATCTTACGCCCGAGCCGGAACTTGTTCCCGACCCGTGGCTCCATCGAACCCTCTCCTTTTGAAGGAAAAAAAAAACAGGGGAAAAAACGCGCTCTTTTGCCTGAGAAATCTAGCAGCGGGAGCTCAGATCAGCGTGGAGGCAGGAGGTCGGGGATCTGGTGTCGGCAGCTCTAGTGCTACCTAGGGTTTGGGGAGAGGGGCGGCGAGGAGGCGGCGGCCATGGCCGTGGGTGCGTGCGTGCGTGCTGTTTTTCGGTGGGGAGTTGAGATGTGGACGAAGCAAGCAACCAGACAGGAGGAAAGGGAAGGAGGAAAAAATAGCAGTTCGGCCCTTCGATTCTATCTACTATTGAGCTGGAAGGTTTTCGTTTCAGTCCCTCCATTTCGTTGCTTTCGCGGTCTCTATCGCCATGGGGGTGTTCCTACTGTTCTTCGAGGTTTATTGCTGGATGTACACGCGTTGGGCTTTAAACGCGTTGTCCTGTCCTGCTGATCAAGTGGCACAGGGGTCACGCACGCGAGATTTTTTTCAAGGTGCTAGTATTCTTTACGGATATTCGATTACTTGGTCAGTTCATGCGGAGTTAAACACACAGACGTTAACTGGTCGACTTTAGCAAGCAATATGTATACAAAGAGAGTATGCCCGGAAAAAAAGAAATACAGTATATAATATATAATAAAATTATAGTCATTAAAACCCTGTCAATGTTTATTGATGTTTTGCCTTCACAATGAATGCAAAGAAACCGTAGCTTAAGCATGGAGTCAGAGCAAAGAAGATTTCGCTTGGCAATCTTACATTCTTACCCCTTAACTGAAAATAATGCATCGTGGTTTTCCATTTAGGACGTACTATCATATGTCTTCCGAATATTTTTGCTTTGCGTTCTAATCCCTGGCTTTCATCATTTATCAATTTTTGGGGCGAGGCACCGGTGCTGTCTTAGAGAAGTAACATACTTTTATCATGTTAGCTCAGTATATAGTCATTTTTTCTCATTTTTCGATAGGGTTAGGTACTTGTCCACTAACAGACACTTGTCACTAAACTCGATTGACTATAAGCTTTGGCTTATGTTTTTCTTACTATAATGACAACGATATTTTAAGATCAATTGTACCATTCTTGTAGCACTTTACATAACTCAAAGCAGAGTAGAGACATCTAAAAACGTTTTGGTAAGCACCTAAACATACTAGAGGAATCTTGTATTTCTTTTATTCTTTTGCACGGATGACGAGCTGCAAACACGATGTGACGAGGTTGGAGTTGAATCTTGTGTGTCTTGTAAACTTATTTTTGGTCTTTCAAAATAGTAAAATTACTTTTGCACAGTCGCATGATCACACTACAAGCAAAGAAGCTTTGGTACCCTGCTAGGGCCCTGAAGACGAATGAATAGTGATGAAGTTACATGAGGCGAGTTTAAATCTAAAAAATATCCTAGCTCTGGACGGCTGAGACTTTATCGATGCTAGCCAAAGCGAAGCAAATGACGTGACCTGGAGACGTGTCCGTTTCTACGTTGCGTACGTTATTTTTGTTGACCCAACTTAATCAGATAACCAAATGCCTGACAAAACAATCCCTATCGCCTTAGCGTATACCAAACCCAACACAGGTAATCAATGCCCATTTTCTATCGTGATATGCCTGGGCAGTTTCAGGATGATAATGCTTGTAGCGTATGTCACAAGGGAACAGGAGAGAAGCATCTGCAAGCAAATCCTCTTTCTTTTATCAAGCATCTTCAAGCTGATCCGAAATTCCTAACACACTTGGAACCTGTTGCATAGAGAATTCCAAACCCTACTATTCGTTCCGAATTGGACCTTGCCATTGGCCACTTTGTTTGGTAGCATGGGAAAATGAGGACAACTATGAGATCAACCTCCTATTTTATACTACTCCACTTGTTCCTTTTTAATTGATGATTTAGGACCAGGGAAATCATTTGTGTTAGTATTAATAGGTCTTTTTAGTGACCAATAAAATCTTAACAATACTAATTCGATAGTTTTTCTGGCTGCTACACTTCACAAGACATTTGTTCATTGGTCAAAAAATTAAAGACAGGTGGTTTACATTACAACCTACAACACTGGGTGGTGTCTTGTCACCAAGACTACAAGTGCGTTCTAAACTTTGTATGGAAACATTTTTTTGGATTGAAAAGTAGAGTGCCAGCTCAAAATAAGCATAATACATGAGCCACGGTCCACACAGAAATGGTTAGACAAAGAATTAAATAACAGTACGGATTTCAATTTTATGAAAACATACGATACCGCCTAATCAATACTAAGGCGCAAGAATCCAGTCAGGAACCAGCGGAGCTGGTTGCCTCTGGTTTTTGGCCAAGGCGCTGGTGGGAAGGCGAGTGAGGTACTGCTAGTCTCACCATCAAAACCTGTGTTTTTGCCTCTGATTAGTGATGGCAATTTGACCCGTGGGTCCGGGGCCTTGCGGGTTTTTAACCAGTTGAGTGCGGGTACGGGCAGAGATTTTCACATGTGGGTCTGTAGGTACAGAGCCTCGTAAAGTTACGGGTCGGGTGTGGGTTTTAGATTCCACCCGTGGCTACTTATTGGGGCCTCAAAACATTACAACCTCTTTGAAATACTCACCAGCCCATTTGCCAATACAGGTTTATCTATAATGAATCTACTTTCGAAGATCTATTATTGGCTGCTTTCAATTCACAATGGGATGTTTTGACATTAGGATTTGACGTGCATAGTTTTATTTAGCGCTGTTAGAACCTTTTTCGTTTTCATGTTGCTATATTAATAGCTCAGGTATGTTTATTTG
>LAPY01001886.1:80857-94666 GCA_000970635.1 Eragrostis tef | reverse complement strand
CATTTAATATTATATGAAGTTTCCCTCAAAACAGTATTATATTACAAGTAATTTAAAATCATTGTAAATTAACTTTTTTTTTGAGAATTCATTGTAAATTAACTAGAATGGTACCTCTCTCCTATACGGCATCCTTGAATCCCTTTCGTACCCATTTTTCCTCCTCCAAATTGACGAATGCTTTTAACCATGACATTTAACCTTGGAGAGCTCATCGGAGGATTTGGCAAAAAGAAAACAACGTGTATCGCTAGAGGGCCAAAGCAAATATGATTTGAAAATATTTGCTGCACATTAGAAGTTACCTCGGTGAATTGGTAACTTCTAATGTGCAGCTCTATAGTTGTCCTTAAGGGGGGCAGCTTTTGCCAAAGTTCACATTTTTGACCATGCTGCGAGTGCAACTTGTGAATTTCAAACCTTTGTCCCAAAAAGGAATTAAGAGAGAAGATGAATATTGTCTGCAGTGCTTGGAAAGTAAGAGATAATCAACCACACATCGTATAATTAATGAATCATGGCTATCCAAATCATCTGCATATTGCATATATGTCGATTGGAACCGTCCTCCAATGGGGACTCCCTACCTATAGCTTTGCCAAAGTAAACATGAATCATTTTTCGCCGTGTTTTGCGCAGCTTGTTATTTTCCATATTTTTTCACATAAAAAAAAAGAAAATTGAAAGAAGATGGATATTGACTGTCTGCAGTGCATGGAGAACGAGAGCCAACCAACCGGGCGTCACGGCCACCGAACCAATCTGCGACACCTGGAATCATAGTCCCAGTGTACAATGTTCGACGCAAAACGCGGCAACGTGCGCGACCGGCGCCATCCGCTCACCGGGACGTACCTTTCGGTCAGGTTCCTCTACAGACAACGCACGCATGAGACCCTTTCGAGGCAACCAAACCAGTCACGGTCCAATTCTACCACTACTAGTAGTACATCGCTACAATCGTGTATTGTAAAAGTGCGCTTGGAGTAGTATATATCGCTACAAATCCACCAAATCAGCGGCAGCAGTGCACGGAAAGCGTTGTCCAACGTGACTCACGGTTGGCACGTTCCGCTCGACGAGATGTACGTTTGCCGGGCGCTGGGCCCAACCACCAAACCTTGTCCTCTTCCCTCTCGTCGTCTCCTCTATTAAAACGGGCCACTCTCCCGTGTGTACCGGCATTGCAAAGATCCCGTCTTGCAACAATGGCAGCGGCGAAGAACAAGCTCCTCGCCGCGGCCGTCCTCCTCCTTGTCCTCGCGACGACCACCGTCTCCGGCGAGTACGCGCCGCTGATCCACATGCTCCGGCCGCTGGCGTCGTCGGGGGGCCACCTCGGCCGGAGCGGCGGCGTGCCGTGCGATAGCTGGCGGTTCGCCGTGGAGACGAACAACGCCCGCGACTGGAGCACGGTGCCGGAGCACTGCGAGAGGTACGTGGGCAACTACATGATGGGCGGCCACTACGCCAGGGACTCCAAGGCCGTCGTCGACGAGGCCGTCGCCTACGCCGAGAGCCTCAACCTCACCGGCACCGGCAAGGAGGTCTGGGTGTTCGACGTCGACGAGACCACGCTGTCCAACCTCCCCTACTACGCCAAGCACGGCTTCGGGTGCGTCTGTCTGTCGTCTTCGCTCGCTTTCCGTTGCGCTATTTGTTGTCTCGCGCTTTATTTGTTGACAAGTCGGTGTCACAGTCTATTTCCAGCAGCTGTTAGATCTTGCGAATTCAGGTGGCCTTTAAAGTTTCGCTACCAATGCTTTAATTTGCACGTTATACTAACTTTTTCATTGCATTAATTCGATATTTTGATTGCCTTTTACTATACCGAACAAAACTGACGTGTGCACACTCACGTACCTTTTGTTTACCCAAAACAATATCCAATTAACAAACGCAGGGCCGAGCCGTACAACTCGAAGGAGTTCGGCGACTACACCAAGGAGGCGAACGCGCCGGCGCTGCCGCACTCGCTGCGGCTGTTCAACCGGCTCAAGTCGCTGGGCATCAAGCCGGTCATCCTGACGGGGCGCCGCGAGGACAAGCGGGAGGACACGGCCAAGAACCTCGAGCGCGCCGGATACTACGGCTACGAGAAGCTCCTTGTCAAGTACACTACGCACACTTGCTTGCTGGCGCGGCCCTCTAATAGTAGTACACGCGTCGTCGTTACTAATATACTGCTGCTAATTAACCAACCGCACGTAATTGATTGCAGGCCGCAGGACGCGCGGGTGTCGTCGCTGGAGTTCAAGGCCGGCGAGCGGAGGAAGCTGGAGGACGCCGGGTACATCATCGTCGGCAACATCGGGGACCAGTGGACCGACATCCTCGGCGCGCCGGAGGGTGGCCGCACGTTCAAGCTCCCCGACCCCATGTACTACGTCGGCTAGCGCGCGGCTGCCCCTACATGCTCTGCTCCGTGCTCGTTCGTACTCATCGAGCAACGGCACAATCCTTCGCGAACTCCTTTCGCAATAATGCGCATCAGTAAAGCAAGGCTCCAAACGCTCGTACATGTACAAAGGCGGGAACGTGTGTCTTGCTCAACTTCATGCGCCCCCCCACCAGTTTGTCGATTAAATCGACCATTTACATAAAAGGAATAAAACGACCATATTGTTATTTGTACTTCAATTACACTATGGCTGCCTCTGATTTTGCAACTGAGATAAACTAATCAAGCGATCCAGCAAAAGCAATATCATACTCCCTCCCGTTCAAAATTTCTGTCATTTTAGACATTGATATGGTCTTCAAAACATAACTTTGACTAATATTTTTTGCTATAAAATATAGCTACAGTGTAATTTTATGAAACCATATTTCAATACGAATCTACTCATGTCATTTTAACATTTCTAAACTTAACGCATAAAAATTTATTTACAGTCAAAAATCAGAAAAATGACTTAAGAAAACCTCAAAATGAAAACAATTTTGACACGGATGTGCTGCTTTGTGATTTGGCCACCTACCTGGAAATTCACAGGCTCACAGACATTGAATTTCAAACTCTAATTAAGCTGCCGCAGTTCTGTTGAACCCTTTCTATATTCCTCTCCAGCACTGTCCCAAAAAAAAATCTTCTCCACCACAAATGCAAACACATTAATCCCTCTGTCCCTTAATTTAAGGCATTCTAACGTTCAAAATTTATCCTTAATATAAAACTATTTTAGGGATAGGACAAACGCTAAGCAATTAATTTGTTGGTACAAGGTTGCTATGTTGAGGTAAAATAAAGAGTATAGTATTCTTTTACTCTCACTGTTATATTTGCATTGGAATACTACGATTTTTTATATTAAGCAACAAATAGAGTAGTTATTATCAAGCCAAGGGTCGGGATTTGAAAATGTGAATTAACATCAGTCCCTGCAATCTATTGTATTAAGATTTGGCCAAGAAAACAGAGTTATCATGTTTACTCTCAAGGTCTATTAATTACCACATTAATTGGAAAAATAATAAAGAAATTACCCGCCCCAATCATTACGAAAAAGATTATCCCTAAATACCCTTCCACATTTTTTTAAAAACATTACCCGCCAATATCACTATAGAAAAGATAGCTAAATATTCCCCTCAAAAGTTTTCTGAAATTACCCACCAATTGCCATTATGAAAAGTAGACTAAAACACCCCTAAGTATAGTTTCATGAATTATCTTTATTAGCTTCATAAAAATTAGAAATAAAGAATAATGATGGTTGGATGAACATCCTACTTGTTTCGTCCTATAGCCACATAAAATAAATATATATCTTCACCGATATATCAAAATGAAACTCAACCTCGACAATTATCAAACTTCACGAATCATAAATCCGACCTTAAGTTATGAATGATGTTGCTTTATTTAAAATGTCCAAGCTCATTTTTGGCATTCCAAAATTAACAATGTAGTTCTGATTCTTGTTTTATCTCGCTAAGGGGAAGCAGGAGATTATGTTGACTGATTTGAAAGAAAATTTTAAATCAAATGAAATCATGAAAATAAGGTATAATCAAGCTTTTAAAAAAATCTCAAATCCAACACCACCTTACTCATCCAAACAAACATTTTAGAAGGCCCAATAGAATTATCCGTAGCCCACAGAAACTTAAGTGGCCCAAAACAAAAACCTCCACCAGTGGCAGGAATTCGCGCGCGTATGTGGCGTCTGTTCAGTAGTGTGGATACCACATTAATTGAAAAAATAATAAAGAAATTCCCCGCCCCAATCATTACGAAAAAGATTATCCCTAAATACCCTTCCACATTTTTTTAAAAACATTACCCGCCAATATCACTATAGAAAAGATAGCTAAATATTCCCCTCAAAAGTTTTCTGAAATTACCCACCAATTGCCATTATGAAAAGTAGACTAAAACACCCCTAAGTATAGTTTCATGAATTATCTTTATTAGCTTCATAAAAATTAGAAATAAAGAATAATGATGGTTGGATGAACATCCTACTTGTTTCGTCCTATAGCCACATAAAATAAATATATATCTTCACCGATATATCAAAATGAAACTCAACCTCGACAATTATCAAACTTCACGAATCATAAATCCGACCTTAAGTTATGAATGATGTTGCTTTATTTAAAATGTCCAAGCTCATTTTTGGCATTCCAAAATTAACAATGTAGTTCTGATTCTTGTTTTATCTCGCTAAGGGGAAGCAGGAGATTATGTTGACTGATTTGAAAGAAAATTTTAAATCAAATGAAATCATGAAAATAAGGTATAATCAAGCTTTTAAAAAAATCTCAAATCCAACACCACCTTACTCATCCAAACAAACATTTTAGAAGGCCCAATAGAATTATCCGTAGCCCACAGAAACTTAAGTGGCCCAAAACAAAAACCTCCACCAGTGGCAGGAATTCGCGCGCGTATGTGGCGTCTGTTCAGTAGTGTGGATATCCGGGCCTTTTAAGGGACTCAAAATTGGATTTCGTCAAAAAATTGTGTACAAACTTGATGGCTCCACTGGTATCTTCATTGAATCTCATGACTGGCACCTAACCAGCTCGGCACCCTATCAAGTAGTGCCAAGGATAACGAGCTCAGATCATCAAAGGTGGATATGACACACATGTTGGCTCCCGAATCACCAATAGATCATTCAAATCTTCAACGCGTGCTCCCTCTCTTGCACCTGACCTCAGATTGAGATTCTTACTAAATCAGATGACCAGAAGTTGCTTAACGGAACCTTTTTTTTTTTTGCAAACGGAAATGGAAACAGTTGAAGGCCATTAAAGGGCACCAAGCACAAAAACAACAGTAGAAGTTGACCCATCTGAACTGACCGAAAATTTTAAAAGTATTATTTTATTTTGCTTTGTTTTTAGATGAATTTAACAAAGCTTCAAAGTAAGCAAAAACGTTTTCAAGTAGTAACGAACTTTAGGTGCAGTTCTTATCACTCAAACTAAGCACATCCACATCATTGGAATCAATTGTTGAGGGCCACTTACAGATATGTAGCTTTGGTCCTTTTTCCCTCTGTGGCACACATCCAAAAGCCTAAAACTACTCCATGAATTCAACTTCATCTCCAACCAGCTCTGATCATGACATGACACCACTTCTTGTCACTTAGGCCAGTCTCAATGGTAACTTTCATTTCACGGTTTCCAACAGTGCCACATCAGCTTTGTGGTCTTGGAGTGTAGAATGAAATTGCAACTCTCAATGCTTGATTTCATTTTACGTTTTCATAGACATAGAGAACATAAAATATCTGTTTGAGCTTGCAATCAAATGTGCCATACAAAATTTGTAGCCACCTCATATGAGAACTATGCCCTCGCCGTCGAATACCCCCTTGGCCAGCACCAACCCGAAGCCGCCGGCAAGGTGAACCACATCCCCTTTGGCTGCACGCAAGTTGACGTCGTCGCACACCACGACTTGCCGCGCACCACCGTTGGACCGAGCGAGACGTCAAGACACATGGAGTCCATGGACGCCGAGTAGCCGTCAGTGCGGACGACGACACGCCGCTGCGCATCGACACCTAAAGCCCTCTGCCCCGCCGATGATCGAAAAGCTCTCAAATTATGAGGACAGATCAGCTGACGAAATGGTAAGACACATCAGCATGATCCTACGTGTGAGAGAGAGGAAGTAAGAGAGAGAAGAAAGTGACCGACTCGCCAGGCGCCGGCCCAAAGCGGGCGAATTCATTTCATTGGCAGCGGGGTTCCGCTTCTCCTCTCAATTCCTTGCACGTTGCATCAGTGCATTAAAAAATCCTGAGCTCTGTCACCACCGCTCGACAGTTGCGCTAGCGAGACCCCGGCAAACGGGCGTACTAGCTATTATCCTTGCTCTAAATCTGATTTGCCATCGCGAACTCAGAAAACTACCCGGCTGCTATTCAGCGCAAAGGTGTTCTTAGCTGAGCATGGTAGGTAATAATAACTAAAAGTTCATCGCGTACAGGAACTGTAAAGACGGAACAATGTAGTACATGGGGTCGGGCATGCAGAGAGGAGCCGGGAGAGCCTTCCTTCCGATCGACGACGCAAGCGTATAGCGTAGAACAAGCTCAGCCAATGTAGTACATTGGGTCGGGCAGCTTGAAAGTGCGCGTGCCCTCTGGTGCGCCGAGGATGTCGCTCCACTGGTCACCGATGTTGCCGACGATGACGTAGCCCGCGTCCTGGAGCTTCTGACGCTCACCGGACTTGTAGGCGACGGAGGTGACCTTGACGCCGCCGAGGGGCTTGAGTAGCAGCTTCTCCCATCCAGAGTACCCCTGTCGGAAGAGTTTCTGAACAGTGATGGCCCTCTGGTCCTCGGTGCGACCCGTCAGGAATACCGGCTTGATGCCCAGCGATACGAGCTTCTTGAACAGCCGCAGCGTCTCCGGCAGCGCCGGCGCGCTTCCCTTCATCACATACTCGGCGAAGCTTGTCGCGTTGTATGGACGAGATCTGAGCATGCATAGAGTTGCAAATGTTGATTATTAGTTCAAGAAGCAACTATCTACCTATATATATATATATACTATAACAACCACAACAAGGTCAGTTCGTTGGTTGTTAACTTAGAACGTTATAAGTACTCCCTAAATACTAAAACCCTAAGCCAATCCGTTAAACATCTACCATGCCAACACTGATGCCGGAAAGAAAAGGAACCCATATCGTAATTGATACGCAGCGTCGGAAGGCCGCAGCCCGCAAACGTAGGTCCCATTGTCGGAATATAAACCCATAGAAAATGGAGTAAACTAGGAGCATGCTGGCCGGAGCAAAGGCACTTGCACGAGAGAAGCAGCAGGGAAGACATAAAACAATAGTGTAAGCACCGATGCCTTATCTTCCCTTTTTTCTTCGATCTGGCATCGTTTTTTCCAAAGGCATTATCCCTGCAACGTGTAAGCACAGATGCCTCATCTTCTCTTTTTTCTTCTGGCATCATTTTGTGTCAACACTTTGAGACATGAGTGTTTTAGGAGCTTCCAACACTTGATTTTTCAGCCATTGAATTTCAAGATTTATGGCAAAGATTGGATCTAATTTTATACTAGCAAAAAATATTCAAGTGTTTTTATAGTTGAATTTTTATTACACCCCCATTCCTCAAAAGTTACACCTTCACTCTTAAAAATTTACACCAAAAGGTTACTGCTGTAATTTTAGAGTATACAAAGGCGTAACAAAAACTCAGGCGAGATCCTATAACACACGAATTTTTCATTTCTTATACTTTATATATTTAAAGTTGCCTTAACATAAATTTAAACAGTGAAATATAAGCGGTAGATAAAAATAAATGCCACATTGGCCAGACGTGGCCCACAAAAGAAAAGGATCCAACACTCACGTCGCGGCCATAGGACGAATGCAAATTCGATTGTTCGGCAGCGCCGGAACACTCGAGTGCCTGTTAGCCTTTCCGTTCTTTTTTGTTGACATTGCATAATCAAATTTGAACTAAGCAACATTAACAAGAAACAAAAAGCTAGAATGGTGGAGTAACGCGTGCCTCCACGTAAGATTGAGTTAGCACAGTACTGAACTACTGATACGTACCCGAAGCCATGGGTGGCATAGTATGGGAGGTTTGAGAGCGAGGTCTCGTCGACGTCGAACACCCACGCCTCCTTTCCGTTACCGGCGAGCTTGAGCGTCTCGGCGTAGGCGACGGCCTCGTCGACGACGACGCGCGAGTCGCGGCGGTAGTGCTCCCCGAGCATGTAGTGGCCGACGTAGCTCTCGCACTCCGCCGGCACCGTCTTCCAGTCCCGCTTGTTGTACGCCTCCACGGCCAGCCGCCAGCTGTCGCACGCCACGCCGGCGCGCCGCCCCAGCTGCCCGCCGGAGCCCAGCCGCGGCCGGAGCGCGTGGATCTCCGCCGTCTCCGCCGTGCAGGTGACGGCGACGAGAGCAACGAGGAGAACGAGCTTCTTGGCCATGGCCATTGCCACTATGGCTCGGAGCTGAACAATGTGTTGTGTTGCCTGCTAGCCTATGGGTGCATAGTCCGAGGTTTAATAGAGGGTGGCGCGCGCGACTGATCCGCGGTGCCCAGTCGCACATGGTAGGACATGAATCACGTGGCCATGTCCTAATTTGGCATCAAAATGGCGTGTTACGAGGCAGCAGCAATTTGCTTTAATTACCTTTTCTTCTTTTGCTTTGCCATATGTCCTGGGCTGGCCACGTACAGGGCATCTGCATTATATCACGTTTACTGTAAAGGGAAGAAGCATTGATGTATGGGTATGCGACATATCGATGCGGGGCGGGTCTGCACCGACCACGACAGTCAGTCATACAGTCATGGCCATTGCAGTCTTCTTTGATGATGCTAACAAAAATGTGCGACACACGTTCCGCGTGCGTCGCGCATGGATGAACGTACATCAAGGGGTTAGTTCTCTATACGGATCTCCCTATATATAGATACCCCTTACTCTCGGCTCATGACCGGCTTCTCCAAAATGACGATTGAAAAGTTTTTCTCACGTTTCGCCGTGTGAAACCAAACCCGGTGAAGTTTCACAACTTCTCTACAAACTTTAATGGGAGCATAACCATATGTGGATGCGAATTCAAAAACGCATCTCCGCGGGACAACCAGAGAGTGAAAGCCAATTCAGATAACCATGATGTGTCGTACAAATCACTCATAGCCATCGATGCCCTATTACAAGAACGGATAGACTCATGTGTTCAACCCGTTTCATTCAGCCACACATCTTTCCGAATCAGCAGCAGTGGGATTCACTTTGATCCTGCTCTGCAGAAGCCTCGGATTTCACAAGCTAGCGGTTCTTCACTTCCCCACCACCCTTGTTACCATAATATCCGCGCAGGTGTGTCCAATTACATCACGTTGCTCCGCCCAAGATGTGGATCTGCCAGGAAGAACAACTTTTATTTGAAAGAGAATCGGCCATCTCCAGACCGGTAAAAAAAAGGAGAGAAACAATTCGAGCATAATCCCAACCAAGATGTGATATAAACCATCCAGAGAACACTTCTGCTCATGCCATCAGCAGATTCAACACTGTCAATGCCTATAGGGACACCACTGCAAAAAAAAAAGCCTATAGGGACACAAAATCTACCAAATGGGATACATGAACTTCACACCCTTTCGCAAAAAGGAGGAAGAGTCATACCTATAGTTAAAAGCTTGTAATAATTGCATGGTCAAATACATCAGTTAGATGTAGAGACCTGGACATTTCCATTTGCTTGATGAAATAGAATTGTCCTTCATCTAAGAAGTTAGAGGACTTATCCAAATATAAACTTATACAAGTATTACGGTGGTGGGATTCCATTATTTTAGTAAAAAACTTCTAACATTTTATTTGATTGTTCAAGTAGTACAATTTAGTTGTCCCAATGGATATGTCCGATTATAATGGGACCCTATATGCTCCGTTTCTTAATTTACACTGTTCCAATCGCATTGCTTCTAACCTTTTCCAACTTACTCTTTGCATTGTCCTACAATTTACGTTGACATCTATGATATTATTAAGCAACACAGGAACAAAAACTTTCAAAAGAAAAATAATTATACATGTGAAAATATATTTTAGTTGGATGTGTTATGTGTAACTTTCCTAAGTTTACAAATGGAATTTTAGTTTTTTATTGAAGATTCCCAGGGCTAAAAGCTGATTAACTTAAGTTTCATTTGTCTAAATCAAATTATCCACGTGTTTGGGAGGAGTGATTTTTTCAGTAGTCTAATGCAACAAAATGTTGACGTACATTCATTTATCCAATCTTTTGTAGATTTGCCTGTGTTCGGCCATAGAAAAGAAAGAAAACAGTAATGAGCGGCACCACACTACTTTAGTGGGCCGAAAATGACTGTATGGGGACATAAGATGGGCCGATTGTGGCCCAAGAATGGATGGAAGATTGGGCCGAACCCCAAAACTCAAAGAATTTTGACTGTAATTAAGAATTATCTTGTTCATTGTTCTAAAACAAAATCTTGTTCATTCCAAAACTTTTAAAATAATAAAAAATAAATTCTACAATATAGCTAATAAACTTTGTTGTTTCAGTCCAATATGCATTATCACATTTGGAGGCCCCGTTTTAAGGCTGAACTTCTGCTAAATTGCATTTCCGTCCATAGGCTACATTTTCATACACTAGCCAAAATTTCACGCTTGCTATTTTTCTTTGGTTAAGAATTATACTTTCTCCCCCTATGCTCGTGAAAGTTCGATTTTGCTCCATCAATTAGGAAACAAGGTATTCTAAGTCGCCAAACTCGCAATATGTGTTATTTTTCCTCCCTTTGTTGTTTTGCAACCGATTTTGACAGCATTGCGTTGACCTCCACACCGGTTCACAAGTGTTTACATCAACTCACCTTCCGGGCATTCTGTTCACCTGAGCTCATTGTAGCCTCCCTAATTCTGACTCAATCGAGACTATATACCTTCCCTTGCCGGGATCTAGCACTCTTTCTCAACTACACACATCGTTTGTAACCTGTGCCTGTACGATGATTTGTTGCTACCTGTCTATATATAGTCAGCTAGCAAAGTATGCCTTGTTTGCCCAATTTTAGCAACCAATATGCATTTGTTAATTTGTTGTGATATATCAAACTAGTTCATACTGTAGTAACTACTGATCCATGTGCGCTGTGTGCACAATGTCAAGGAGATGACACTTGTGCGCTGTGTGCACAGGAACCTGAAACACTGGACCATTTGCTACTGCACTGTGTGGACAGCAGGGAGACTTGGTTTCGAGTTCCCAAGCGTCTGGGGTTGCATCACCTAGTCCCGAACGCCGATGACCCACCGTTCGTTGAATGGTGGCTCAGGTCGCGTAAGAGGATGCTCAAAGAGCTGCGTTCAGGATTTGACACCCTCACTATTTTGGTCGCATAGAGGCTTTAGAGAGAGTGCAACAAGAGAGTCCATGAGTTCCAAGCTTTGCAGCCAATCGCTTTGGCCGAGGAGATCATAGACAACGCCTACCTCTGGGCGTCAGCAAGGTTCTCCAAGCTTCGGATGCTGCTAGTACCTAGGCTTTAGTTCGCCCCACTCTTGTTTAGCTCTCGCCTGGCTGCGCCCTGGCTGTTTGTGGTCGTCGTTGTAACGCTTTTGTTTTTGTGTTGTGGTCTTTTGCCGTAGGACCTTGTACCGGATCCTGCTTCTTCTCCTTCTTAATGAAATACGTGCTCAGCACGTTCTCGAAAAAAAAAACTACTGATCCATGTGACAACTAATATTGCATATATGTGGCAACCAAATGCCTTAATGATAGAAGGGAACCGGAGACATTTAATATAATGTGTTATTTGAAAGGCGTTTATGATCAGTGTGGGTGCGTTGCCACCTCGTGTTCTAATCTAAAGTTGATTTCCAAGATGCGTACGTAGCCTTTTCCAATGTATTCGAAAAAAAAGAATAACGTGGACATTGATCGATCCATTTTGGAAATCTGGGCATGAGCGAGACAATAAAGTACAATATTGACCAATGTTTTATTAAGGTGCGAAAACGACCCTGACGAAAATGAGGACTTAAACTGAGCATGGAGGGCACCTAGCTAGAAGAAGTTCATCACAAACAAGTACTGAAAAACAGAACGGTGAGCCTTGCGGTCTATACTTCGCACGGTGGCGCAGGCCCAGCTCAACCAATGTAGTACATGGGGTCAGGCAGCTTGAAGGTGCGTGCACCCTCTGGCGCGCCGAGGATGTCGCTCCACTGGTCGCCGATGTTACCGACAATGACGTATCCAGCATGGACGAGCTTCTGGCGCTCGCCGGACTTGTAGGCGATGGAGGTGACCTTGACGCCGAGGGGCTTGAGCAGCAGCTTCTGCCAGCTGGAGTAGCCCTCTCGGAGGAGGTTCTTCACGGTGACGGCCCTCTGGTCCTCGGTGCGACCCGTCAGGAACACCGGTTTGATGCCGAGCCTGACGAGCTTCTTGAACAGCCGCAGCGTCTCCGGCAGCGCCACCGCGCGCCCCTCCATCACGTACTCGTTGAACCTCGTCGCGTTGTAAGGCCTAGTTCTGCGCATGCATGTGGGTGAGCCTTACTCCATTAGTAACAGTTATAATAATCTAATTTCAGAACATGTTCGCTCTAGCTACCAGATTAGCCAGAGAGACAAAACTTCAGATCCACAGTTTTACTATAATAAGTAGAGAGACAAAAGCTGAGATGCATGGACAACAGTGCTGACAAAAGATATGTGTCGGCCGGATCAAGTGGACGAGTTGCCGCATGTTTTTTTTTTCTAAACTCTGATCAGGCTTTTTCTATATGATCCAGTCACATGGACGTACGTCCCCTTTCACAAGTCGATCAGGGGGACGAGATATAAGATGCACTGTTTTGCTCTACTTGCATGTTATGGCCGGCATATGCTCCAACTTAAAGTAACCCGTTCTTTCTTGGAACATTTTTATTTCAGCTTTTTTGATGTTTGACTAGAGGGTTTGCTTCTGCAAAATCCTAAAGCTGAAAAAATTTGTTTACTTTTCTTATAGAAAGCTAGAAAATGTACTTAAAGGTATAATTAGGGTATGTGTACGGGATCAAGTGGATGAGTTACATATCTTGTCTGCCACTTGCTTTTTTTACTCCGACAAGTCTTGTATCTCATCCAATGAAATCAACGTCCCTTTTCACAAGTGGATCAAGTGGACGAGTTATAAGATGCACTGTTTTGCTATACTCGCATGTTATGGCACATGCTTCAACTTAAACGAACACGTTCTTTTAATTTATTTCAGCATTTTTGATGTTTGACTAGAGGGTTTGCTTCTGCATGCAAAATCCTAAAGCTGCTTTTTTTTGTTTACTTCTGAACATGGCTTATAGAAAGCTAGAAAATGTATTTATCTTAAAGGTATAATTAGGTCTAGAGTAGCTTTGTTTTTTTTTTATAAAATGGAAATAGTTTCCTAGAGTAGCTTTGTTAGCTTTGTGGGATACTGTTCTAAGTGGTAAAGGTAATCCAGAAAGACACCTCCAGAAGCCATTCTGCAAACAACCTATACAATTCAGAAGCACAAACAAACATGATTTTAACAAGTTTTTTTTTATCCTTTCGTGGACAAGTTATCAATATATTAACTAATACCATCACCTGTTCCTTTTTAAGTGTCATTCTATGAGTACACAGTTTCTTTTATACATTAGGTGTCGCTTCATATTGCAACTCTCTCTCCTCTTTCATTCGTTGTATTCAATGCACTCTCTACTTTTTCATCTCGTCTTAATTCCCATGCCCGTGGCTTGAATAACACTTAAAATGAAACAAATATATATATATATATATATATATA
>LAPY01001886.1:59065-69854 GCA_000970635.1 Eragrostis tef | reverse complement strand
TGCTTATTTCCCCCCCCCCCCACCCCCACCCCCACCGAGCAAGTTCGAATAACACACTGCTGTCATTCCTTCTCCGCTGCCATGCATCCACAGCAGATGCCCATCCGGCTGTCCCTGAGTCGGTGTTGAACCCTGTGCCATCGAACTGGTAAGCGGCCAAGAGACTGATGGTTTGCATGCTGTGATCTTCCCCACACACACAGACACACTCTTTCCTCTCCAGTGTCCGTTTCAATGAGGCCATGGATCGTCGCATCAAGGATGAGAGTAGTCGTGCAGACAAAGTTCTGCAGGCCCATGCTATTTTGAATTGATAAAAGCGCCAAGCGATCACAGCCATTGATCTGAATATGAATGGCGTAGATGCTAGCTATAATGCACCAAATAGCTTCGTTGCAATTGAAATCGATGCCCAGCCCAACTCTTGTCCATATACCCCACTCATAAACCCTAAACACCGCCATATCTCTCGCCTCTCCCCACTGCCCTCTCCCTTTTCTCATCCTCATCTGACTTGACAATGCAATCTTGCGGCGGTCGAGGTTAGAGATAGGCAGAGGCGTCCATCGACCTCACCAGAGGACCGCACGTCGAGGACTTGCCAACAGAAGCAAATTATGTGAGACCCTGTCCCACGTTGATCGGAGAGACCTCCATCCTCCACAGGACATGTTTGGGAGTTGCTCTGTCTTCCATGGATCGTCGTGCCATGCGATGACTTGAGGCTTTGCCGTCTATCATGAATCAATCGCGTTCGGCGGCAGCGACAGGCCATGCCCATCAACGATCTTCAACGAGTTCCATTGAGTGCGATAGCTTCATCACATTTCAGGTGCCAGCAGGGTTTCCCTGGATGATGCACTCATTCTTTCTGAGTTCCCGTGTTCGCGGTGGCGCAAGTGAGTTTTGGCAATTCGTAGTAGCCCGTGCATGGCAGCTTTGCTGAATTCCAGGTTGATTTCTGGGTTGGCTCGCACGTTGGCTTGTCTCTTTCCAGTTTGTCAACAAAACACAGCGAATTCATCTCCGAGAACGGCAGCCGGTGGTCAACGAGCTTCGATTTGTTTGATCAATTTTCTGCCAGTGGTCTAGAATTCGACAAAGACCGCTGCACGCCGTGGTCGATCGAAGACAAAACTATTCGCATGCGTAACAAAACTGTTATGGTCCGAGAGGGCTGCTGCCCTCGTGGCTATGGAGGTGGGGGTGGTGCGGCTAGGGCACAGGGAGAGGAAGGCAAAGGGAAAGAGGGAGAGGGGTGCGGTGGCAGCAGGGAGAGACAGCAGCCCTAGCGTGCCGGGCTGCTGCCTACAGGCTAGGCTGGGCCCACTTGCCTTTGAAATCCAGCGCGTCCTCGCGCTGGGAAGCTTGCCAGCCTGGACCGACGTGCGGGGTAGAAGAAGTCGATGAAGAGCGAAGCATGTCGACGACCATCACTCCGAGCACCAAGTCGTCGAGGTCTCAAGCTCCTCTTCAGTGCGAAGCCGCAGCCCATCCAAGAGCACCATGAAGGTACTTGTTGGACGAGGACGGCGAAGTGTCGAGTCCAATCCATGGCCGAAGAGGGTGCGGTAGTCGGTGGAAGCAAGTGAAGGAGCTGCCATGCCGGGTGGAACACCAAAAGAAACACCATTAACCAAAGAAACTCACAACCAGCCATATCCATGAACCTGGTGTCCACATTCTCAACAGAAGCTTGAGGCAATTCTTGAAGGAGGAGAACCGTGGTGGGGAAGCTGCGACGGGCGCCCACGGCGTTGGGAAGGTGCCAACCCACAGCGAGCTGCCGTAGGTACCCCTCCACGCCATGACACATGATGGAGTTGATGAAGCAGAGGGGCAGTGGCGACGAGACGGGCAAGTAGAGGTGCCCGTCGAAGAAGAGAAGCCCCTCGAGAAAGGTCCAAGCGCGAGGTGCCTCACCTGCCGCGACACAAGCAAAGAGCTCTCGAAGCTCCTTGTCCCTGCTCATGTCGCGACGAAGGTCGATGTAAAGGAAGCTAGTGAAGTCGATGATGTCGAAGATGTTGTTGACGTGCTGTGGTCCTCCCATGATAGCCAGGGTCGCCTTAATCCTTTCTTAGATTGTTCAGATTACAATGGCCCTCATATATGTGAGGGTGGACAACTTGACCTCCGAGCAAACCTAACTTGACTCGTAATCCAACAAGACTCTTGACCTTTCTAACTTAAATGACTCCTTCCTAACTTAACGGATTTCTTTTCTAATCCAATCTGAACAATCCTAATCGACTTTCCTTTTAGCAACTTTTGGCAGGTAGAGCCGCAACCCCATCCCTGAGCCCTCTTGGCGGTGGCACGGCTAGGCAGACAGCAGCCCTAGCGCGCCGGACTGCTGCCTGCGGGCTGAGCTGGGCCCACTGCCCTATGGCCATAACAGAAACACTATCCAAAGCAAAACAACACCCCCTTGCAAAAAAAAAGAGAAACAACATCATTAGTTAACACCTAATATATATATGTGGATTAGTGGGCATCGCTGTGAGATTAGGAAGAGACACGTGTCCTGTGGAGAATGGAGGTTTTTTCAATCAACATTGAGAATGGTCTCGTGATTTGCTTCCCATGCCAACAGCAGACAAATAATATGTGCCAGACGCATGCGTGAGAGAAACAATACGAGTTTTGACAAATAATATGTCCATTGTAGGGGGATTCGGGAGATAAACAGTGTCAAGAAAAATGCACTGATATCATGGTTAATGTCCCACCCATTCATGCATGGCAAAAAAGAATAATATGATACAATTTGCTACTTGAAGTCTAGCTGAGCATATCCCATGCATGAATAGACTAATAGTCTAAACTAATAAGAGACGAGTGGTCTACATATTGTTGGCTTAGCTAAATCTTGTGTACCCAACCTCAGATCCACCTTTGATGCCATCTTGATCACCACCTTCACCCTCAGATTTAAAGCACTGTAGGGGCAATTATAAGGGATGTAACACCTTGTTACACGATTACAACCGAGAAAGTTTAACATTTTGAAGAAAAAAAATAATATTTTTCTCACCCGCACCTGCCTACCCGCCCGCAGCACCAACCGCGACCAAAGGCACGGGCGCACGCTTTGCTTTCCTTTCGTGGTGATCCCCTTGATCTTCCTACCCTTCCGCAGCACCCCACCCCTTGGTTCACGCGATGGAATATATGAGGGTGGACAACTTGACCTCCGAGCAAACCTAACTTGACTCGTAATCCAACAAGACTCTTGACCTTTCTAACTTAAATGACTCCTTCCTAACTTAACGGATTTCTTTTCTAATCCAATCTGAACAATCCTAATCGACTTTCCTTTTAGCAACTTTTGGCAGGTAGAGCCGCAACCCCATCCCTGAGCCCTCTTGGCGGTGGCACGGCTAGGCAGACAGCAGCCCTAGCGCGCCGGACTGCTGCCTGCGGGCTGAGCTGGGCCCACTGCCCTATGGCCATAACAGAAACACTATCCAAAGCAAAACAACACCCCCTTGCAAAAAAAAAGAGAAACAACATCATTAGTTAACACCTAATATATATATGTGGATTAGTGGGCATCGCTGTGAGATTAGGAAGAGACACGTGTCCTGTGGAGAATGGAGGTTTTTTCAATCAACATTGAGAATGGTCTCGTGATTTGCTTCCCATGCCAACAGCAGACAAATAATATGTGCCAGACGCATGCGTGAGAGAAACAATACGAGTTTTGACAAATAATATGTCCATTGTAGGGGGATTCGGGAGATAAACAGTGTCAAGAAAAATGCACTGATATCATGGTTAATGTCCCACCCATTCATGCATGGCAAAAAAGAATAATATGATACAATTTGCTACTTGAAGTCTAGCTGAGCATATCCCATGCATGAATAGACTAATAGTCTAAACTAATAAGAGACGAGTGGTCTACATATTGTTGGCTTAGCTAAATCTTGTGTACCCAACCTCAGATCCACCTTTGATGCCATCTTGATCACCACCTTCACCCTCAGATTTAAAGCACTGTAGGGGCAATTATAAGGGATGTAACACCTTGTTACACGATTACAACCGAGAAAGTTTAACATTTTGAAGAAAAAAAATAATATTTTTCTCACCCGCACCTGCCTACCCGCCCGCAGCACCAACCGCGACCAAAGGCACGGGCGCACGCTTTGCTTTCCTTTCGTGGTGATCCCCTTGATCTTCCTACCCTTCCGCAGCACCCCACCCCTTGGTTCACGCGATGGAAGGTCTTGGTCTTTCCTTGTATAGTGTCGTACTTTCCTTTTCCTTTTTTTCCTTCTCTTTCTGATTTTGCACCGCGGTGGAGGCTGGTGTTGTTGTCGACGTCTTCTTACCCCTCCAGCTAGTGACGGTGTGCGTGGTGTTCTCGCCGGTGGGCGTGGGTGGTGCGTCTTCGTCTTGCCCGTGGTGGACGTGCGATCCGTTCCTGGAGTTGAAGCGCTTTGCTATTGATCACGGAGCCGATGACCTCGACGTACTTCGCTGGTAATCTTGGAGCCGGCTACCTTGACGCGCACTGCCGGCGTAGACGATGTCGTCGCGGTGATCTTGGACCAGACGAGCTCAACATGAGACCCATCGTAGACGACATCGTCAAGAGAGTGCATCGCGGAGAAAACGGCCTCGACTCGCGCCGCCACCGGCCCCGGAGCTGATGGCCAGGACAATCGCCTGCTACTTCTCGCATTTTAACAGCGTTGTGCTCGAGAGAAACAAGTAACGAGGTAAATTTCGTGCTAGCTGTGGTCTGTGATCTACTTTTTTTTTATTTGATCTACTTGCCTCCGTGTATATTTGATCCTAAATGTTCCTTGATCTGTTTAATTCGTTTGCCATGGTGGTGATTTCTTCAGGGCTTGATTTCCTCAGTCGTGATCTGGTGTGATGGTTTGCATGCTGTGATCTTCGTCAGCTAGGACGGCAACCGTGATCCTGTACCTCCCTTCCTCTGGCCTTGGCTTCTAGGACAGCGGCGATCACATATTCATTATGCCGCTGTCTGCTACTCCAGGTCGCGATGGAGGTTTCCTGGAATGTGGTGAAGCTGCATAACTTCTAGCTTGCGCCGCCCTGACGAGCTGGCTGGAAGCGCCTCTACTGCAAGTTCCACCTGCTAAGTCCCGTCTTTAAAGCAGGTGCAGATCCCCAACCTTATCTATTCAGTATTCTCTCATCTCTATCAGTTTATCAATTCCAAGTGTTGTTTATTGCATTCTTCTGAACATAGCGTTTTGGCTCTCTGATCAGAGACATGGTCGGTTTGCGGTCCAGAGAAAGGCTTTAGTTTTGCTTAGGGTTGATTTTAGATTCCCCTTCTTCCTCATGAGTTTTCTATCTGCAATAGGAAGCTAGATAATTTAGGGAATCTGGTTTGTGGATGTAGGTTCCTTTCATGTGCAATTTCAGTAGCTTAAAATTATGTTGGTGTTGTGGGGTTTCTCTGTTGCATTGTCAACTGGTTTTGCTTTTATGCATTGATGTTTGGGTTCAATGTGCACTTCTGTTGCTAGGATTAGAGAGTACTTTGGTTATTGCTCAGTAGTGTCAGGATCATTTATTCTGAGCTTCACGTAGCAGTTGGCATTTCTTTTGACATATTACTTCTGGTATGTGATATTTTGTTGACAACATAACAATAATAGGTATTTTGATTATTGCTCTCAGTACTTTGATTATTGTTGCTTGCTTCTTTTTCAGGTTTTCGTGAGTTTACGGTGAGGCCCTATTTGGCGCTCCACTGTCCGTGGAGCAGCATAACTCCAGAAACTCCATGGTGGAGCAGCTTCAGTGTGGAGTTGCAGTAGAATACTAGTTCTGTTTGGCGCAGCTCCAATTCCAGATCCAGAAAAGGAAGGTTTCATGAGGAAATGACTGGGATACCCTTGATCTGTTTATTGATATTCAAATTTGATATTGAGCATTTCTGAGAAAGACAATACACACTGTATTGATTTTTCAGTGCAAATATATACCATTAATTGTTAAAATTCAAAATGACATGTAACAAAATATTACAAAATACTAGTAGTTACTGAAATGCTACATGCACCATTTTCACATAAACACTAGTCATTACAAATATATTAGTTCCAAGCAAGAGAAATAGATGTGGCCATGTCATCACGAAATGTGTCCATAGTCATCCAAGACAAGAGATCAGTTGAATCATTGGATGCATGTGGAGTAACTGCATACTTGTTGTATCTATCCGGGATGGTAGGCACATAGTTGGGATCTCGATCAAAACAAGCAAAGTCCAAGTCCTCAGTTGCATGCTCACGTATGAAGTTGTGAAGCACCATGGTAGCCGCAACAACTTTCTTTTGTGTGAGCATTGAAAATGATGGCATCTTGTAAAGGATTTGCCACTTCATCTTCCACACACCAAATGATCGCTCCACGACATTACGGATAGATGAGTGTAGTCGATTGAATTTCTCCTTAGGGGTGTTTGGCTCCATACCTCTATGCCATTCAGGCAAGTGGTATCTCTCACCCTTGTATGGACAAAGATACCCAGGACGATTGGGATAGCCGGCATCCACAACATAGTACTTGCCTACACACAGAATAGAAAAGATATATAACATCAATCAGTTGCATTTTTTTTTTGCATGTGTGCACAGAGAATAGAAAGTAATTTATTTACCTAGAGGAGGATGTGGGAAGTTCTCTTTGTCAAACTCCAATGCATGATATAACACAGTTGTGTCATGCATAGCTCCAGGTTGACCTGCTGACATATAAATAAAGCGCATATCGAAATCACAAACTGCAAGAACATTTTGTGTTGCCATCCCGGTTTTTCCAAAGTACCTAACTTGCTCTTCAGGGGACAGAGTTACACGAATATGAGTTCCATCTAGAGCACCAATACAATCCTTGAAATGTGGATAGGCCCTCTTATCATCTCTAATCCTCTTGTGGACAGATGCAAAATTTGGGTCTTTAGGTTTCAAGAAATCTTTTGCCATAGCAATCACACACTCTAAAACCTCATGAAACTTTCTACTGATGGTCTCACCAGAGTGCTTAAACCGATTTGTGCTCTCCTATTTGACTCACAACCACCCAATATAAACAAGAAAATTCCAAGCATTTCATAAGTGTTCATGTGTGCTGATGGCTTTAATCCATACCTTTCAACCAACAAGCCATGAAGATCCATAAAGATAGTAGTGTTCATGCGTAACATATTGTGGCATTCTTTTGGATTCTTCAAAGTTTCATTCAGCCACCCCATGCCAGTTTGTAGTGATATCCTTGGAGGCGCCTTACATAGATAATGGTCACAATATATTTGTGCAATTTCAGCTCCACCTTTGAGAAGGTTTAAAAATATATCCTTCTCATCACTAGAATCCTCACTGTCACTTTCACTAATCTGTACGAGAAACAATTGACAAATATATCAATGTATCAGTGTTATTAGTACAGGTAACCTGAAACTAGCCAACTGTCCATGTTAAATTATATAATCAATATATGTTAATGTTTGACAGTCTAGTCAACAGATCGAATAAATCAACACGGACTAATAAACTCTCTAAGCAAATCACCAAGATAATAGTCTACACTAATGTGGGATAAACCAAATTAGGAACCAGACTAATAAACAAATCAAAGGATTGCTCACAAGAGTGCACACGAGAACGACCCGACCTGGTAGAGGTGGGCGCGGCTTGGGACTCCAGCCCCGCAGCATGGGAGTCGGTCGCTGACACCTGCAGGCCACTCCCCGCCGCCTGGGAGCTCGTCCCCGTCGCCATGGCCGGAGAAGTGGATCTGGCCGCCATGGCCGTGGAGCTTGAAGGAGGGGATTCCGTCGTGTCACGTGGACGGAGAAGGGCACCAACAAGATCCAGGCGTCGTCCTCTTTCCGTTTTGCTACCTCCGGGAGGCGGGGGGCCGGATTTGTGAGGTTAGAGGTAGGGTTTGGGGAGAGGGAGGGAGCTCGGGAAGGGAGGATAGAACAGAGTCGAGCGAGTCCGACGACGGTGGAAAAAGAATCGAAGCGGTAAGTTGTGTAACCGGTGGCAGTGGCGGTTAATTTTTGTTGAACTCCACGAGAAGGTTAGATTTGTTTCATCTCGAAGCACCTCTTTTGCTGCTCCACAACTCCACCAAAAAATAAACTAGAAGATGGAGTGCTCTATGGAGTTGCTACTCCACAAAAAGTTGGAGTTGAGAATGTTTGGCCCAGCTCAGCCGAACTCCAGAGTAAAGTTTGAAGTTGGAGCTGTGCCAAACAGAACCTATATATATGCATAATAAGTATGGAGCTCAATGCTTAACATCAAAATTCTATAGTAGTGAATTCAATTGTTTTGGATTTACATAGATAATGAAGCAAAATGTATCTCTTTAGGTTTTCTCATGCGTCTTATTAAAGATAATTAGTCATCTAGTGAATGAAAAATTATTATATCTTGCACTTTATTATTTTACTAAATTTATTACTATTTTTTGGGTTACTTAAGACATTTTTATTGTCCATATATATCATATTTTATAACTGTTGGGGGATAGCCATATGTACCATAGGCTAGAACTCTCCATTGTGTGTATAAAGATGCCAATGGGTAGGTTAGGACATTTTTGTAAGGTCTAGAGGCTTCATTGTAGCATCTAGGTACCTCTTTGTGAAGTTTGAGGACTTATCTGTAATATTTATCCCCACCAATGGAATAAATGAGAAAAGCCATTCCTCTTCCTTTATAGATAGAGCCCAAGGGCTCGGAGGAGAGGAGGCTGGGCGATTGGCTCATACGTTGCTTTATATTGGCCTATTCCTTCTTTCACTTCGGGTGTTCTTCATTTCTCTTCGTCCTTCTTCTCTCTCTATGTTCGGAGGTATAAACCCAACATTATAGTTAAGAGTGAATTGCACAAAACTACAACTATTTGTGACAATGTTTCACAAAACTATAACTTTTGAAACCTATTTGAGAAAACTATAACTATTTTGGCCATGAATTTCAGAAAACTACAATTTTTGTGTCCGGTCCCACATGTCATTCTCAAGTTTCAGAACACTACCATCTGTGAGAATGACATGTGGAGCCGGACACAAAAGTTGTAGTTTTTTGAAACACATAGTCAAAATAGTTGTAGTTCTCTAAAATAGATTCCAAAAGTTGTAGTTTTGTGAAACCTTAACACAAATAATGTAGTTTTGTGCAATTCACTCTATAGTTAATCATGTCACCTTCGCTGGTTTCCATAACAAAATTCACGAAGTTGTAGTGCGCCAAGCGAAGTCTTGGTTCTTTTCCCCGACAATGCACTGATCATTTTACCTTCGTTGTCTCTTTGTGGCTTTGCAATAAAAAATGATTTCTTCTAATCACGAAGGTAATCGATATGCATGCATGCACCGTGTAGGTGCTGGACACAAGAGCTTCGGCTTCTGCCAGTTGCTTCGGCGTTGTTACTGAATACATTATCTTAATTATCACCAGAAATAGTTTACATGCGAAGGTGCCGGTTATCTCAGTTTGGATAAAATATTTTGCATTCCTTTTTCCATATTCGTATTCTGCTACACTAATGCTAATCGTTCCTTAATGACGGGTTTAAGCCCTATGACCTCTCGTTTGAAAATTTATGATTGCCTACCTTCTCGGTCTGATCTTTCTTTTAGGATTCACACCTCTAATCATGTCAGCTTCATTTTTTGTAAGAACAAAATGATCATTTGACTCGTCAAATCCTGTTTATTTCCATGAATTTTTAATCATTTTACTTTTAAGATGGTTTCTGCACAAGATATGTAGGCCTGACTCAAAGCTTCGGCATTCCTTGACCAATTTGGGTTATTCTATTTTATTTTATTATCCTCTCTGGTGGAAAAAAGTCCCCAGTTACCTGGTTTGGTTTTCTGAAGCTAAGGTCATCCGAGCAAATTCATCACCGGAGGTCACCTATATCATAGATATTTGTGAATAACAAAGGCAACTCCGGTTTCACTGACGTGCTAATAGCGAAGTCTATTTGGGTCTCCATAGAAGTCTATTATTGATGGATGAACACAGCGAAGCATCTTTAAACCCAAACAAAACAAAAATGCGAAGTCAATTAATTGCCGAAGCTCTCTCAGGCAGTTTCTTCGGCTCTGGTTAATCAATCTATATATATGCGATGAGCGCTACTCGCGTACGCGCGAAGCTCAGTGTCTGTAGAGTACTAATCACCCGAAGCTTTTACATCAGCTGGATATTCTCTAGTGAAGCTCATGATTGATTTTCTCCGGATAAAAACGAAGTTCTGCTCACCTGAGCCTAAAAGATCGAACAAGTGTCGGAATTATTTTCACGGCAGAACAACATTCGAAGGGTCTCTGATATGCCTAACCATACGCAAGTACAATCGATTTTACATCTCGAAATAGCGAGGCATATGCTTTAAACGTTGATCCAAACTTCGTCAAAAGTTCGCCACATCAACAAGGATTTCAAAACCCTTAGGTTATAAACCTTCGAGATAATCTACTCTATCGCATCTCTTCGGCTTATCAAATGTAAATATGTCGAAAACAAAAGGCCCAAGAGGCCACGAAATGCCCAAGAGGCTAGCTTCCTTTCTTGAAAAGAAAGAACGGAAGCGAAGGTCAAATACACCTTCAAAAAGCCTCGAGGGGCTCGCCATAAAAATTTGGCATCATCGTCAAGCCTCCACCACTATTTTGGCTCGAGGGGCTCGCCATAAAATTTGGCATCGTCTTCAAGCCCCCGCCACCATTTCGGCTCGAGAGGCTTTCCATAAAAATGTGGCATCGTCGTCA
>LAPY01001886.1:11128-30944 GCA_000970635.1 Eragrostis tef | reverse complement strand
AAAAATTATATGATAATTTCAATTTTTTTTAATAAGCGAGTGGTCAAACGTAACACAAAAAACAACTGTAACATCAATTTAAGAATGGAGTGAGTTGGTCGATAGCTGAAGCCCAGTTGACCAATAATCTGCTTCCAGCTTCCTCTTCTCTACTGGTAGATACTATAACTCTTTTTTTATATAAAAAAATACTATAACTCTATTTTAATATCAACAATTGTGGTCAAAATGCACATCGATGATCAACTAAATTTATCTTTTTTAGTTTCTAATTCAAAATATTCAACTGTTGATATCTCCTACCATGCAAGATAAAGAATGTGTCACTATTGTGAGAGGGGCAATATAAAAAAGGTGGAAGCCTCCTTGCCACTCCAAATTGCTTTGGAAAAAAAGGAAAAAGTCCATTGTACTCCACCGAATAATTCAATTTGTTTGTTTTACATTCTAAATAAAATGATGGCTCACTTTACTCTCCCAAACAATTTAATTTATTCAGTGAAATGTACACCTACTTTAAGTTTGTTTTATTTATTTCTCGTCCTATAAGTAGAATTTATAGTTCAAATTTGTCATGATGGTAGTACCCATGATACCCTATGTTAAAATATTTTTGATTATTTTTCTGGTACTGCTTGAATACAAATATAGTTTAACATAGTTTGTCATTTCACCCAGGAGAAACAAAAAATGACAAACTTTAATGGAGTGTATATCGCGCCAAATGAAATTTTTTAGGGGAGTAAAGTGAGTCATCATTTTGTTTAGGATGTAAAACAGAGAAAATGGATTGTTTGTTGGAGTAAAATAGACTTTTTCTCAAAAATAAAAAACACCATCCATCAGTGGACAGGTATTTGTGAACCAATAGCGCCCCAGTACATTTTATTCCATTCTCAGAACAGACTAGAGGACCATATATGCGATTAAGCAACACAAGAGGACTTGACAAGGTCACAAGGAGATGTTCGTTGACAGACAAGAACCTAACTTTAATGTGGACGGCTCGATGCTTTGATGGAGAGCCATAGAGAGGGCCTATCGATCGGCGTTGCCCACGACGAATATGCAGCTTAACCAATGTAGTACAAAGGGTCAGGCAGCTTGAAGGTGCGCGCGCCCTCTGGCGCGCCAAGGATGTCGCTCCACTGGTCGCCGATGTTGCCAACAATGACGTAGCCGGCGTCCTGGAGCTTGTGGCGCTCGCCGGACTTGTAGGCGATGGCATTGGCCTTGAACCCGAGGGGCTTGAGCAGCAACTTCTCCCAGCCGGAGTAGCCCTGGCGGCGGAGGTTCTGCACGGTGATGGCTCTCTGATCTTCTGAACGTCCAGTGAGGAACACTGGCTTGATGCCGAGCGAGATGAGCTTGTTGAACAACCGCTGTGTTTCCGGCAGCGCCGGCGCGTTCCCCTCCAGCACATACTCGTTGAAGCTCGTCGCGTTGTAAGGCTTCGTGCTAATAAGAAATAAACATAATAGTTAGCTTGCTAAGAAATAAACATAATAGTTTGCTTGGTAATTCGCAATAAATTAATTAATAAATAATCAGCTTGGTAGAACGTACTTCAGGTCATGAACAGAAAAATGCAATCGCTTATAGTAGCCTTGTCTATGATTCGCACATACACTATTGAAATCTTCACTGGAAAAATAAATGGCAGTCTCCTTATGGACGATAAAGTAAAGTTAGTATTGCCAACCAGCACATTCCAAGTGGACTAGAAACATGTCCTTGCTGCCTCGCGCAAAACAGAGGGCTCCTATACCTATAGGGCAGCTCGTGGAATCAGATTCATCGACGTGACATCGCCATCTGCCATGTCTATTTTCTCCGGCACATTCACATGGCTTTGGTCCAACAAACATATATGTCCCTTTCCTCAAGAGATCTGCCCCTTTACAAAGTGGTTAGCAGAGTCAAACTAGCTGTTATGTAATCACACAAGTTGTGCAACTTATTTGTGAACCAATAGCGCCCCAGTACACTTTATTCCATTCTCAGAACAGACTAGAGGACCATATATGCGATTAAGCAACACAAGAGGACTTGACAAGGTCACAAGGAGATGTTCGTTGACAGACAAGAACCTAACTTTAATGTGGACGGCTCGATGCTTTGATGGAGAGCCATAGAGAGGGCCTATCGATCGGCGTTGCCCACGACGAATATGCAGCTTAACCAATGTAGTACAAAGGGTCAGGCAGCTTGAAGGTGCGCGCGCCCTCTGGCGCGCCAAGGATGTCGCTCCACTGGTCGCCGATGTTGCCAACAATGACGTAGCCGGCGTCCTGGAGCTTGTGGCGCTCGCCGGACTTGTAGGCGATGGCATTGGCCTTGAACCCGAGGGGCTTGAGCAGCAACTTCTCCCAGCCGGAGTAGCCCTGGCGGCGGAGGTTCTGCACGGTGATGGCTCTCTGATCTTCTGAACGTCCAGTGAGGAACACTGGCTTGATGCCGAGCGAGATGAGCTTGTTGAACAACCGCTGTGTTTCCGGCAGCGCCGGCGCGTTCCCCTCCAGCACATACTCGTTGAAGCTCGTCGCGTTGTAAGGCTTCGTGCTAATAAGAAATAAACATAATAGTTAGCTTGCTAAGAAATAAACATAATAGTTTGCTTGGTAATTCGCAATAAATTAATTAATAAATAATCAGCTTGGTAGAACGTACTTCAGGTCATGAACAGAAAAATGCAATCGCTTATAGTAGCCTTGTCTATGATTCGCACATACACTATTGAAATCTTCACTGGAAAAATAAATGGCAGTCTCCTTATGGACGATAAAGTAAAGTTAGTATTGCCAACCAGCACATTCCAAGTGGACTAGAAACATGTCCTTGCTGCCTCGCGCAAAACAGAGGGCTCCTATACCTATAGGGCAGCTCGTGGAATCAGATTCATCGACGTGACATCGCCATCTGCCATGTCTATTTTCTCCGGCACATTCACATGGCTTTGGTCCAACAAACATATATGTCCCTTTCCTCAAGAGATCTGCCCCTTTACAAAGTGGTTAGCAGAGTCAAACTAGCTGTTATGTAATCACACAAGTTGTGCAACTTGAAGTAAACCCAAGGAATTGGTTCTTGTTGGTTAGGGTTAAGGGATTGGCTTGGCTGTCGCATTATTAATTGCGTTAATTAATTTAGCTTTGTTGCTTCATCTTGAGCCTTCCGTTCGAGTTTTGAATTTTTTAAGTTTCGGTGTGTGACTTCTAGTTCGCTCATCTGTGATCAATCATAACCTGCAAACGTATCCATGCATATGCTTCTTTTTTTTTAAGATAATGAAGAAAACAAATAGGCTTGGTCTCTGCAAAACAAAAATGTTCGATGAAACCACAATCTCAATGGAATAGTGAAAATCACTTTTAAACTTATATTTAAATGTTCTGATGCTTCACTATATGTATACCCTTATATCTACGTTGCAACAAGCCATATACGTACCCGAAGCCGTGCCTGGTCGCCGATGTTGCCAACAATGACGTAGCCGGCGTCCTGGAGCTTGTGGCGCTCGCCGGACTTGTAGGCGATGGCATTGGCCTTGAACCCGAGGGGCTTGAGCAGCAACTTCTCCCAGCCGGAGTAGCCCTGGCGGCGGAGGTTCTGCACGGTGATGGCTCTCTGATCTTCTGAACGTCCAGTGAGGAACACTGGCTTGATGCCGAGCGAGATGAGCTTGTTGAACAACCGCTGTGTTTCCGGCAGCGCCGGCGCGTTCCCCTCCAGCACATACTCGTTGAAGCTCGTCGCGTTGTAAGGCTTCGTGCTAATAAGAAATAAACATAATAGTTAGCTTGCTAAGAAATAAACATAATAGTTTGCTTGGTAATTCGCAATAAATTAATTAATAAATAATCAGCTTGGTAGAACGTACTTCAGGTCATGAACAGAAAAATGCAATCGCTTATAGTAGCCTTGTCTATGATTCGCACATACACTATTGAAATCTTCACTGGAAAAATAAATGGCAGTCTCCTTATGGACGATAAAGTAAAGTTAGTATTGCCAACCAGCACATTCCAAGTGGACTAGAAACATGTCCTTGCTGCCTCGCGCAAAACAGAGGGCTCCTATACCTATAGGGCAGCTCGTGGAATCAGATTCATCGACGTGACATCGCCATCTGCCATGTCTATTTTCTCCGGCACATTCACATGGCTTTGGTCCAACAAACATATATGTCCCTTTCCTCAAGAGATCTGCCCCTTTACAAAGTGGTTAGCAGAGTCAAACTAGCTGTTATGTAATCACACAAGTTGTGCAACTTGAAGTAAACCCAAGGAATTGGTTCTTGTTGGTTAGGGTTAAGGGATTGGCTTGGCTGTCGCATTATTAATTGCGTTAATTAATTTAGCTTTGTTGCTTCATCTTGAGCCTTCCGTTCGAGTTTTGAATTTTTTAAGTTTCGGTGTGTGACTTCTAGTTCGCTCATCTGTGATCAATCATAACCTGCAAACGTATCCATGCATATGCTTCTTTTTTTTTAAGATAATGAAGAAAACAAATAGGCTTGGTCTCTGCAAAACAAAAATGTTCGATGAAACCACAATCTCAATGGAATAGTGAAAATCACTTTTAAACTTATATTTAAATGTTCTGATGCTTCACTATATGTATACCCTTATATCTACGTTGCAACAAGCCATATACGTACCCGAAGCCGTGCGTTGCGTAGTAGGGGAGGTTGGAGAGCGACGTCTCGTCGATGTCAAACACCCACACCTCCTTGCCGTTGCCGGCGAGCTTGAGCGACTCGGCGTAGGCCACGGCCTCGTCGACGACGACGCGCGAGTCGCGCCGGTAGTGCCCGCCCAGCATGTAGTGGCCGACGTAGCCCTCGCAGTTCGCCGGCACCGTCTTCCAGTCACGCTTGTTGTACGCCTCCACGGCGAGGCGCCAGCTGTCGCACGCAACGCCGGCGCGGTCGCTCAGCTGACGGCCGGAGCCCAGCAGCGGACGCAACGCGTGGATCACGGGCGCCGCCGCCACGTTTTCCTCGAGACGCTCCGCCGCGTCCTCCACGGCCCGCGCCGTCGGCATCCGGATGTTCAGACGCCAGGCGCTGCAGGAGGAGCCGGAGGCGGCCACGAGAGCCACGAGGAGGAGGAGCTTGGCCATCGCCATTGCCCACCAGTGGCCGGGGAAGAGTAAGTAATGTGCTTTGTTGGATGCTTGTGTGTGTTGAGCTTCTACTGCTAATTACGGCCTGGGTTTTTATAGAGGGTGCGTGATACGTGCTTGCGCGAAATTGTGGATGTGATCCGACTCGTCAGGATTAATAAAGTGGGCGTGAAGCACGTTGGGGTGGCGTTTTGTGCGACAAGGGCAGGTTTGGCCAGTTGGGACTTGGGAGTCGCGCTACATGGAGAGCGATCCTGGTCCACGGTTATGCTCGCGAAAGATGCTGATTGTCTCCAAGCTTCTTTGTTTTTGCGGTAGTGGTTAAAAGTACTACGAATTTCCTTATGTGTCATAAAAAAAAACCTTATACCTGACAATGTGTCGGTGACATATTTGGTGCCCGCGCTACAGTGACTGATAGTGGCATCATAGGATCAAATTTAACCTAGTGGCACACGATAAATTACCCTAAAGTTGCTAATTTGAGATGTAACAAGAAACTTATTAGCCATGCACACCATGTTCATTTCCCTTTTGGCCCAGTCATATAAATTTATAAATCATATGATTAAGTTCTTAATAATGCTTGCGATGGGGCATTAATTTAAGAAGACGAGACGTCTAGTCAGGATAGTATTGGGATTGTTTGTGTTATGAACATCACTGCTAAGCATGAATGGTGATTTACCGATCGAATCCCAACGCGTCAAGACTCAAGAGGAATCCATTATTTGCCTTTAATGAACAGTGCATCCATACTATATATGCTATGACTTTGGCTCCAGCAAAACATGGTATATATGCCATTATCACCCCCTCTGTCTCTTATATTCTTCAGCCTAATTTCACATGTGGAAAGACCCTTGCACCCCTGCCTCTACAAGGCAGCATCAGGCTACATTCTTTTACACAATGGTTGCTGTCCAAAATAATTCAGATAGAGACTAAGTATCAGCTCCATTAATAATACAGATACGACCTAGAAGTTCAAAACCAATAATTTTAATTTATAACTAAATATGAATACATGTCATGTCAAAGGGATCATTTTCTTCATAGAAGATTTCATTTTGAAGATAACTCTTTTACATAATTTAGGACACCCGCCATTATATTCTTCCTAGTTTTGACAAAAATAATTTGAGAATTATTATCAACTTATCAACAGTATGATCCAATCTACAATTAGGAGGTAAAAGGCTCATACAACAAGTATTATGTAAAAGAGTGATAACCCGTAGTTGAGGCTACTTATGTCAATGATGCCCATTGTACAAGTCACCGTGCTTAACTATATCCTAAAGGTTTGATATAAATTTTGTAGGAATACCATCAGGTCCAACAACTTTATTTCTTTCCCTATCAAAAAGCGATGCTTTAACCTCATCTTACTTAAATAGTGTAGTCAACCCCCAATATTATGTGCAACTGACAGGGTCTCGCCGTCAACCTAGATATTAGGATCGATATTAAAACCATCCCAGTCCCAGTATTTGCTATGGCCCTGTTTGAATCCATGTGTTAGAGTTAGTTTGAGTTAGATTGGGCCAAACTAACCCTAAAGTATCCAAACAGGAGGGTTAGAGTAAGGTTAGATGCATCTAACCCACCAAAAAAAACTATCCCGGTAAATAGGTGCTAATTAGGTTAGATTGAGGTGGGGCTCACTGAATTCCTCTCCGCACCCCTGCTGGAAATAAGCTTTAAATGAGCCAAAAGATTGAGAAAGTGTATTTATTGCCAATTTAACCCTGTCATCTAAACATCTCTTTGGTTAGAGTTAGTTTAAGAATATAGTTGAGTTAGTTTGTAACTCTAACTCTAATCGAGTTGGAGTATCCAAACACGGCCAATGTTCTTCCCTAATACTAACTTAATGGGATGATTTCATGGTAGCCCACATTCCTAGGTCCAATTGTGAATTTCCAAGATCACGCTCTTTCTTTGGAAACAAGTAAAATGGCTGTTTGCCACATTTAAAAAAATGCTTATTACTTGGAAAATAAGTAAAAGACAACATGCCCTCAAGTATTCTCTAATTTGTTCACGGTTGTCTTCCCTAAAAAAAAGAATGGAGGTGTGGAGCGCGTGGCCGCGTGGGGCCAGCAGAGCGCGGCACGAGAGGAGGGCATCCCAGAGTAGGAATGGCGCAAGCAGCCCCCGGCCGCACGGCTCGAGCACAAAATACAAATGTGCGGGACCAGAAGCACGGTGAGATCCTGGGGCAGGGGCGGTGCGCAGCAGCCCCGGACATAATCAGCGAGTCCCTACTCCCTAGCGCCGCTCAAACAGTTTTAGGTGTGTTATTATATTATTACTAATAATAGTAACTTTTTCAAAATTGCATCTAAAATTGTAAGAAAAATATGGATCTATAGAGCATGTAACTGCCTACCATCATGAAAAATTAAGGTTCAGTTGCAAAGAGAAACAAAAAGAAAAAAAAACAACCTATGAATAATGCGAGTTGTAACTGTCCATCAAAGGGTCGCTTCTATTGAAAGACTGATTTCTCTTTTTTGTCTCCCTTTGCATAAGTGCTAGATGCATCTCAATTTTTACATGGTAATGGTTGCATGCTTTTATCCATAGTTTTATTGAAACTTTATATGCACTCTTGAAGTTGATGTCATAATTGATAACATACTACCTCCGTTTGCTAATTGTTGTCGTTTCCAACAACCCAAACCAACTAAATTTGAACTACGGCGTGGTGTCCCAACAACAACATTAAAAAAACGGAGGGAATAACACCTAACCTGCTTGTAACGCTCAATATATTCCCCACTGCTTGTAACGTTCAACGATATTGTGTTTCTACGATAGACATCCTCTCTACAAGTATCGTTTGGTAGTCGTTACTGTCTTACCACCATATAAACAATTTTGTCGATTACCAACCTACTAGTGCTAATTACTATCGGTCCAGGATACCAACATTTTTACTAGAGTGGAAGAGTTACACAAAGTTTGCGAAATGATCACAATAATGGTTTATGCACTAAGAACATGCAAGCCCTTTTTTCCTTGTATCTGAAGACATGGAAAGGGATGTTTTTATGTTGGTGGGCAAAGCCAAAACTTATGGAGTTGTCGATATTGTAGGCGATGAAACGAACGAGCATTGTGATACTAATCTAGTATGGTTTCCAGAAATGCTTCAAAATTGATAGTGGTTAAATTTATTGTAAATATTTATTCAAACCAATCAAACTAAAAGATTCAAGGAAGGGGGGGGGCGGGGCGCACCAGCCCCGGACATAATCAGCGAGTCCCTACTCCCTAGCGCCGCTCAAACAGTTTTAGGTGTGTTATTATATTATTACTAATAATAGTAACTTTTTCAAAATTGCATCTAAAATTGTAAGAAAAATATGGATCTATAGAGCATGTAACTGCCTACCATCATGAAAAATTAAGGTTCAGTTGCAAAGAGAAACAAAAAGAAAAAAAAACAACCTATGAATAATGCGAGTTGTAACTGTCCATCAAAGGGTCGCTTCTATTGAAAGACTGATTTCTCTTTTTTGTCTCCCTTTGCATAAGTGCTAGATGCATCTCAATTTTTACATGGTAATGGTTGCATGCTTTTATCCATAGTTTTATTGAAACTTTATATGCACTCTTGAAGTTGATGTCATAATTGATAACATACTACCTCCGTTTGCTAATTGTTGTCGTTTCCAACAACCCAAACCAACTAAATTTGAACTACGGCGTGGTGTCCCAACAACAACATTAAAAAAACGGAGGGAATAACACCTAACCTGCTTGTAACGCTCAATATATTCCCCACTGCTTGTAACGTTCAACGATATTGTGTTTCTACGATAGACATCCTCTCTACAAGTATCGTTTGGTAGTCGTTACTGTCTTACCACCATATAAACAATTTTGTCGATTACCAACCTACTAGTGCTAATTACTATCGGTCCAGGATACCAACATTTTTACTAGAGTGGAAGAGTTACACAAAGTTTGCGAAATGATCACAATAATGGTTTATGCACTAAGAACATGCAAGCCCTTTTTTCCTTGTATCTGAAGACATGGAAAGGGATGTTTTTATGTTGGTGGGCAAAGCCAAAACTTATGGAGTTGTCGATATTGTAGGCGATGAAACGAACGAGCATTGTGATACTAATCTAGTATGGTTTCCAGAAATGCTTCAAAATTGATAGTGGTTAAATTTATTGTAAATATTTATTCAAACCAATCAAACTAAAAGATTCAAGGAAACAAAAAGAGATTAGGATATTTATATATGTATATATATTATATAGCTTGGAATCACGTCATGAAATCTGTTCCCATTTATATCATGAATAATTTATAATAAGCAATAGTTATTCATTTTTCTTTATATTAGAAAAAAATATTGTTTTCGCAAAAAAAACTATTGGATTCTTCTAGCAAAAAATAATATTCCTGAGAGGGAGATAATGGTGATGATCAACTGCTGCATAATATACAGCAGAATGGGTGTAGTTCCTAGGGTTCAGGACCCTTATTCCAAGAGAACAATCCATGGGGGCCTTTGCGTAGTATGTTCTTACATACAAATCAAATTGACAACTGGAATGGAAATTAACTCTACGATATTTTGTTCTTATGACTGTATAAGAACAAAAATATAATCACAATACCTCTTAATTACTTTGCATCCATCAACTTATTCTTTTTACAAACCATAGTGCGGAGCACAGCACATCACCCCTCACATAAATTAATTCTATTTCTATGAACACAAGTGCATGTTCCTAATTCTATAAACACCAAACCCTATGGGTGGGGCAGGGGTTCGGGAGATTTCCCGACCTGCATGAGAAGGTCTTCTCTCGTAAAATAAGCCCAGAGCCCGTCATACTCCCACAAGTTGAGTTTTATTTTATATAAACACCAACCCTAACTCTTATATATGAATACCAACCCAGGATTCACTTTTGATGGACAGGCGAGCATCACTTACTACATACTGGTAAGCGGAGATTAAAATCCAGATGGACAAGTTTCATCATAACAAAACTTAACCAACCATATGCTCGGTTCACTTCTAAACATTGGCTTTTCAACACATACATTACAAGAGTTCAGACAATAATGATGGGCATCATCAAAATACAAAAGGTCATAGACTCCTACGGCTGGAGATTTGATCGGGACTAAGGGAAGAACTATATGCTGCATCTGGATATACGGAATAACTAATAAGATTAGCATCTCTATTGGACTGAAACAGCTACACTCAAATTAAATTTCTCCATGTTAGCTAATCTATAACAATATGAAAAAAATATTTATTTCAAGCAACGTCACATAGATCATTATTACTTTGTAGAGTTGGAAGTATCTATTATAAGAATGTAGTCTAAAATAGGAATTCATGTTCTAAGCAAACAAACTTGTGCTAGACCAGAAGGATGCAAGCGCGGCAGTGTTTTAATTTGTTCTGATAGTGCAGGTGTGGTTGATTCACTCACAACTACGTACAAATTTCATCTGTATTGCTACGACGGAGTTATCCATGTTGATCTTGGTTGCGATCAGGAGGCCAGTATCGGTAAGGTAGATGTGTCTCGGACTGCGTTGAAGCTCCCTGTTCAAAACAAAAAAATTGGGGTCATCTATGTACAGTAATATCTAACATGAAAAGTGCAGCTGATTAGCATACTGGTAACTACTTGTGTACTATAATTCTAAAAAAAAAACTACGTGTGCATTATATATAAGGCTGCATCAGAAATGAATTTAGAAATATTCTCTATTATATTGAGTAATAGCTTTCTACTCCAGTCTATATATATCTACTCAGTGCATTCGCCAAGAAAGGAAATCTATTTATTATATTATGTTATTTCCTCTGATAGAAGTGTCAACATGAACAACACAATCTGATATAACAAAAGTTTATTTTTGTTCAATGGGGAATCTAGAGAATTAATTACCATGAAATAACCTTTAAATAGTTAAAGAGCTTTTTGAAAGTTTGAATCACAATATGGTCTAATTTAAGAAACTGCACAAAACATGAAATTTATAGGATGATAAGATAACTTATAGCTCTTTTTTATATACATTTTTCCAGCATATGTGATAATTAAGGACCATCCTTAAGTACGGGGCTTAATAATTAAGGGGAGTCAAAGAAACAACATAAACAATAGGCTGTAGTTCATGCTGACTTGGTCTTAGAATCAGGGAAAGCCCGATCTTGTAATCCCTCCAGTCCAGGGAACAGTAGTATAAGGATGCTATCAAAAGGCCATTCGTAAGTTTAAGATTCCCAAACTGTGAAGTGGGATATATTAGGTGAAAATAGCTACCATGTTGAATATGCTTCTCTCGTGGGTTCACCACGGTTACTGAAGTGTAATTTGCACAGGATACTGAAGCAGCCTAGCTCAGTGATGTATCATGTATAATAAAATTATTACTGCATCTGAGCTAGCTGATTGACATACCTGTATCAGCTCTTCCAGGCCAGCAAACCTTCGCTCAACTTCCTCCTTCTGCTGCTTCTCCTCCTTTTGCATTAGTCCAAGATGGAATAAATTACCGTTAGAAATAATGCCAACGAAGACTCTTCAGTTCAAATATATATGTACTGTAGCAGTAGTATTTTCCTAAATATGGTAAAACATAATCTGGAAAAGCACCTCATATTTCTTATTTCGGAGAAAGATTGCGGGAGGATGTAATCGCTTATTGAGGACAACGGAGGGATGTCCAACTGCAGATACGATCGAAGCTTTGTTGAACGGCGTACAGCAGGCAATGAAAGACGTGGCCGGAGCAGGTGTCTCGTGCAGATAAGATCTGACCTGATGTTGTGGTGGTATGTTGTGGTCATCATTCTGTTCTCCTTCATCACTACTCTCCTGATCGCCTACACTAACCTGATTCATCATTTATATGCATGAAAAGTAAGCTTATAAATTGTCAAACTGATTCATTTTTGTCACCTGAACACAATATTCATGCCAATGTAATTTGGGCCCCGGGTAACATTAACTATTTGTTTAATTAATTGTAGCAGACTCAATGTTAATACATTGTTGGCTGATGTTTTTTCTATAATTGCTTGTGGCTCGAACAAAATGATGCGAGGCTCAAACTAAAAGGCTCCATACTTGAATTATTTGTCCTATAGTTTTGTTTGCTTTAAGTTGTGCATGGACATAACTTGCTCACAGCATAATGGAAATACCAAAAGCGCTGACGCCCCTACAAATGAGAGAAGTATTTCTAACGATAGTTTCGATGTCTCAAAAAAAAAAACGACGGTTTCGAAATAAAACTGCAGCTAAGTGAATTTGTAATTCTGCTACAAATCTGTTTTGTTGTAGTGACTGGATAAGAAAGATGGGTTGAGGAAAATCGCAGAATAGCAGTGCATTTCCATGCAAGAAAAATGGAGTAGGCGCTTAACGATACAATTCAGCATACATGAAAGCGTACGGCTGAAGGATTGAAACAATATACCACGATTTCCTTCAATACTAGAAAGCTCGATTCAAGGTAGCAAAGTTACCTCGTGACTCCTCTTCACGGAATGAGGAACGCTAAACTGGACATCAGCCTGGTTCATCCGTCGCTGCTGCTGCTGTTGCATCAGGACAATCGAAGACGTGGCGGTGGCCGCGGCACAGCCAGAAAGCACATCACGCATCGTCTCTGACGCCTCAGCCTCCCTGTCACCGTTCATCATGCGCTGTTCCGCCGCAGTGGCCGTGTGCTGCCGTGGCTGCGTCTGGTAGAAGACCTTGGACACGACCAACTCCCCGTCCTTCTCCTGGTCTCCAAGGTGGTACTGATGCATTACCCAGTTAGTCTTCTCCGGCTTCCGGTTCTTGCCGAAGTTGGTGTACAACACCAGGATCTTCTTGCACCCCTTCTGCCGGCCTCCCACAATCACTGGCCGTGTCTTACCAGTCTTGTGCCACCGCATCTCAACGGCATTGTCGCTGCTGTTAAGGTTACGCTGTGCATGGATCTTTCTCCTCTTCCTGGTGCCATTTGTGTAGGCCTTGGATGATCTGTGGAAGAAGTGCTTGCTCAGGCCATTTCTTGTGACACCTGTTCATCAACAGGTAAGCACATTAATGCATTAAAAGATGCTCTTGGTGGGATAAGGAAAAAAAACTCAACAGCAAACCAAACTATAAGAAATTTTGTCTCAGATCATACTTCAAAACTAGTGGCACGTGGTAGATAAAGCATACATGACGGTGTGTACACATGCCACGCCCAGGCACAAGTGTTAGATACTCGCCTGGTAGATTCTCAGGATGGGTGTAGCAGATGCCATCTTCTCCTTGTATGGTGGGTATGAAGTCGCCTATGAGAGGATGAGCTCTGGATCCCTCTTCATCGACCATGGTCTGTAAGTGATGGATCAGCTCCTGGTCCGACGGATCGAACTTTACGCCAGCAGGCATCCCTATCATGTCCTACTCAGAACCATAAGACATGCAAACACCCAGACGTATCAGAAGAGAGTATTGCTGTTACACCAAAGATCTTCCTGTGTATTATTCAGTACAAGTATACCGTGTTGCAGTCAATCTCATGGCCGCAGCTGGGGCAGCTTCGCGAAGTAGAGTTCCGGCGCTCCTCGAGTTTCCCATCCGTGAGTTCTGAGCTGCAGCTGCTGCTGATCTTGGAGCCTGGGTGTTCCCTGTCCATGTTGGCTTCATGTGTTCATGCATGTGACATATGTTAGTTGCAATCAGTAACGAATTAAGCATATTACGAAACGTGGGATCATAACCAATAAAGGCAGGCTCATGAAAAGATCGCAGATTATGGGCAGATGCATGGTAGCAATCATGCTGGATTTATTCCTCCATTTCAACATGGGAGATGGCATGATTCATGCCTACATAAGCCACACCAAAGCAGTAAAAGAAGAAATGCTTCCTGGTAAATATCTCTATTAGACTCTGACAGTAATTGCACACAAAAGTTTACTAATACTAGAGACAACAGAGATAAATCTGCCCTTAGCCTCGTCAAATTAGGAAATACTACTGAAACCGTGCTTGAATTCGAATTGACACTTGTGTTTGCTGATGTGCACAAATACAAACATTCTTCAGTTCGCTTTCTCCTCTAGAGAACACAGACTCTACCTACGTAATTAATCTGAACTAACAGGAGCACAAATTTTCTTTTAAATCCCCCACATGGAAGTTCAAACGCTAGTCCAAAGGAAATATTAAAAGAGAAATTAAAACCAGCTGACTGCTTAAGTAATCGAGAAGCCTCGCGATTAAGAGCTGGTCCATCTTAAAAATCAACAGCTATCGGTGTACAGATCGGCAGACTGCGGCAGCACAACGAGAGGCGTGTGCAGGAGGAGGATGAGGTGAAGAGGGAGGGAGGGAAAGAGAACTCACATGGCGGTGTTGAACTGGTGGTATTGAAGAATGATCCTTGCTAGCGAGAGAGATCGCGGCGGCTGATCGAAGGCGCAGACAATAACCCAATCAGCAGTGCGGGTAGCCGACAGAAGGGAGCAGAGCAGGGGAGGTAGGAACGGGAAGCATCTCTGTCATCTCCTGCGGGTTTAGTGCTGCCGCTTCCTTGCCACCCAAGCCACAGGAGCCTGGAGCATAATTGCCGCTCAAGAACGAAATCTGGTGGGCCCGCGCGTCAGCCACACAAGCACGGGTTTGAGTGGGACCCTGACCCGCAAACCAAGTGGCCCCAACCCAAAGCTTCCTCTGGAAGGCACTCCAGGCCCACGTCACGTGACGCGTTTGCGGCCGATGCGACCATGCCGACCTCACTGCGACTTTGAATTTTTCGAACACTTCACGTGGAACCAGTTCATTAACCGTCTGTAAACTGAGAAAAGGTCACGCTTTGAACCGAACCGCGTCATACAGCAACCACCATATCTCGTGTATCCAGCTAGCCTATCCGTCCAGTCTCTGACTCTCATGTGTCAACTAGCCTGTTTGCCATATATTTGCACATAAAGGGAGCAAGCCATCCTGACAACCGAGCTTTGTACTCCGTATAGTTCGGCTGCATGATCGCAGAAAGAAAATTGTTACCCTAGGTATCAGAAGTAATAGTAGTATTATTTTTGTTAACTCGCAAGAAATACGGCGGATAGATCCAAATACAAATTTTTAAAACATTTGTCAGAACTATAACCCAGGTTAATAGCATGAAGCATTACCAGGCAAACGAAGACCATCCCACTTAACATGCAAATCAGTTGTGAAGTTTGACATCCTTCAAAAGTCCATATATGCAGTACAGCTGAGATACAAAGCAGAAATCGGTCTACGTGTTCCTGGACACTAGCTTCTGCATAACGCAATCTATACACGCTCTTCAAAACAAATGGCTACCCGAAACGGGCAGTTTAAAATGGAAACACAATACCAGCACCTTGGATTAACTTGCAAGCTACCCAGGTCGTTAATCATCACACTGGTTAACTTGCCGATATAAACTATAGTAGTGTACACGCTGAGTTAATTGTACTCACAACACTGGTGAGGGTCAGTCACTGTCAATATCCAGATGGATGCCATGTAATAGAATAATTTCATGAGCTTAGTGTATATTTCACCAGATTGCTCTGCAACTGGTAATAGTGGAGCACAACAGTGGCCAAATGCCATGTGTCACGAAGTCCTCTTCAAATCCTCATGGAATCCTCAAATAATTTCTGGGGAATCCTCAAATAATTTCTGGTTTAAGCATTTACTACCTGTGACAAAAGAACCACCACCAATTCAGTCAGATTAGTTGTTGAAAAGCACGAGCAGAGGCATCATTGGAGATTACTCCCTCTGGTTTTTAATTGATGTCAGTCGTTAGGGACAAATTTTTTGCCTCAAAAATGAACTAAAATTGCTGTCTTGACGTCATCAATTAAAAACCAGAGGAAGTATGTAGTATTTTTATAATCATTTTTGCTGAAGATCTCTGAAAGAAAAAACAGCATGCCTAACCCTTATATGCTAATGTGACAATTAATGTGTTACTGGAAGTCGCATATGCTCATGGGATACCATCATGATCACAATGTGTGTGATTCTGATGAGAATTTGGGACATGCAATAGCACAAGGAATATGATTCTGAAACAGTGTATGCCTAAATTACATGAGTCATCAGGGGAAACAATGCAAAGGAAAAATAATCCAAAAGACCGATTGTACCTCAGGAATCTACGACAATTGGAGTCAGCATAGAGGCTTCATCTTTGGATACTTCAGCCATTGCATCTGCGTGGATGTTAGTTAATGCTGGCATCACCTTCTGCCTCCATATTGCATGAACTTCATCAGTTCGAAATCTTTGGGTAAATGTGGACTCCTCCAGGGGAGTGGTATCACCATGTGCATATGCAAGTAAGCCAGTGTATGCAATCATTGCCCCGTTGTCTATACAATACCGGTCATCAGTTGCAAACAGTCGACCCCCTCTTTCTGAGCACATAATCCTCATCATCTCTTGTAAACGTTCATTGCATCCAACACCACCAACAATAAGAACGTCCTTCGAATCACAATGTGCCATGGCACGTTCAGTGATTTCAACAAGCATGGCAAAGATAGTTTCCTGGATGGTTTGAGTTTTTCTTCAGTACCAAGAATAACCAATTACTAGCCAAAGATAAAGGAGCTAAACGAGTAAATTGTACCTGCAATGAGTAGCATAGGTCCGCAGGTGTGCACTCATTATTTTTAAGTTTCTCAATTGCTGTAGCTTCAATGTAGCTCAATATGCCACTAAATGACACATCCATACCCTTTACAACGTAAGGGAGATCAATGAACTTTTCTCCCTTCTTAGCAAGCTGCACAAGGGAAATAAGTATGGCATGTTAACAAATGTTGTTTAAACAAGTCAAATTGCTACTCATAAGGTGAATGTTTCCAGTTTACATAACTTTGAACCAACATATTTGAAACATTCCTGCACACCAAACTAGTAACAATGCAAAAGAGAAGAAAGATATGATGTGATGTATCTTGAACAAGATTCGCATTGAGGAGCCAATATCTGATGGGATGCTTACAGAAACTATCCTCAAACATCATGGACTGAATGGAACAGAACTGAAAGAATGTTGAATGCAGAACCAGTACATAGTTTGGCCAAAATCTGACTGAGCATGAATAGCACATTGTGTTACGAGCTTATTTTATACAACTGCAGACAACCCAAACAATGATTTGGATCTGACCAAGTCTCTAACATGTGCCATTACAGGTTGTGGTGTTTGATAAAAGAAAAAAAATCCTAATGAGTTGCGTGGTTTCTTCCCAGATGAAAGATCATTTACCCCACCACCTTCTTTCAACAAATTCCATAGGTTTACATATACTTAAGTAACATCCAGACACACAGCTCTCCATGAAGTACATATATTTGAGTAACAACAACACCTGTATTGCTCCACGAAAGAAGGGCCCATCAGGCTAACCTTAAGTGCATCCGACAAAACAAAGCTAGTTTGACAATGACCGTCCACAAAGGGATTATTTGACTATACGAAGCTTGTGTCCTAAAGTAGTTTGATGTCTCCGATGACAAGGCAATAAGCAATCCAGAGACAGATCTTATAGGTTGTAATTAATTCACAAGCTAGAAAACAATTAAGCGGACACCATATGCAGCTTACCACAAAAATATGGCTAAAGCTTAAACACTACAGAGTACGCACAAGCTCCAACCTGTTTCGTTCAGCTTCAACTCCAACTATCCTACGAACTGAAGTTGAAGCGAAGATAGCACAAACCAGTGGGAGCTTAATCGAATTATCATATAAGCTCCAGCATACTTTATTCTAAACTGCGGGGGGGGGGGGGGGGGTACTTTCTGGGCTATAAGAACGCAAAAAGATTTTGATGACTGTATCAAGCTCATGCAACTTCGTGGACATTGGCAATAAAGTTGTGGTAAAAAAATAAGGGGTCTTTCACTGTAGGAGGTAAGTCATGGAGGATGCAAGGGTCAATATATTTTTTGGGTGTCATCATCCACAGTAAAACACATAACTCTACTGTTATTGCAGAACCATGGTAGCATGATTAGATTAAGCATATGCAATAAAATGTACAACGTTCCACTGAAATAAGTACAAACATACAGGCAATCAAAGACTATCTCGACACATTCAGGGCACGGTCAAACAGCGCATCAAACAAAATATCAGTTTACTCTGAACAACTGAGAAACAACAAATGTCACAAAACCCCGGTACCAAGGTATTAATTATTGAAGTGCTCCAGGTACACAATAATACATGTTTTATTAGCTGTTCATTTTCAGATATTGTTCTGTTTGATTCATTGATTGAGCATGAGATGCTTTAGTTAACAGCATTGTTGTAGTTGATTGCTCACATGAGCTAGTTTAAGAGGAAGTATTCTGACCAAACCATACAAAAGGACTGGTTTGACAGAGGCAAACGAAACAAACCAGCCCCTAAAAGCATGGGCAGCTAAAGAAAAATAAAAGGCTCAAATATTTTCATGTTTGGGATAAAAGTTTGACAGATCAATAAACAGCTCAAGAGGTGCCGAAGAAAAGATGACAATTCCCCACACACAAAGTGACCCAAACATATTGTTAATACTCCCTGCAACACTAATACTGCTACCATTTTACTGACACCACATTCCTGATTACCAGTTAACCGCCCAGGCCCAGAGCATTTCCATGTATGTGATGCAATGATTCATGGAGAGGGGTTCGTACTAGGACTCTAGAAAAACTAATGCAATATGATTACACAGCTCCAACAGAAGCAAGATTTAAGCGAGGCCTACAGAACAATGAAGTGAACATTTGGTCGAACAGTTTACCTGCTCGATGTTATACCCGGGGCTGGGATCATTGGACAGCTCAAGTACCCTAGCAAAGCGGTCGAGGCAGTTCCCGACAGCGATGTCGATGGTCTCCCCAAAGATCCTGTACCTCCCCTCGCTGTAGGCGATGACCTGCGTGTTCCCGCCGGAGACGTAGAGCACGACGGGGTCGACGGCGCCCGTGACAGCGCGTCCCATCTCGATGTGCGCGACGCAGTGGTTGACGGCGACGAGTGGCTTCTTCCAGAGTAGAGATAGCGCACGCGCCGCGGCCGCAGCGACCTGGAGCGGCCCGCCCATGCCGGGTCCCTTGGTGTAGCAGACGCAGGCGAGGTCGGCGGGGGAGACCCCGGCCTCAGCGAGGGCGGCGCGGAGGAGTGGGAGGAGATGCGCGAGATGGTGCTGCGCAGTCTCGCGGGGGAGGAAGCCGTGGCCCGGAGGGGTGATGTAGGTGTGGCGTGGGTTAGAAAGGATGTCACCGGAGAGGGAGACGACCCCTATGCCGATCTTGTTCGCCGAGGATTCGAGACCAAGAGCCAGAGGGCCCGGGGGAAGCATGGCGGCGGCGGCGGCGGCGACGGCGGCGGCCATAGGGTTTTGAGGTTCAGACAGAGGGCGGCGGGCGGCTCGGGTCGAGTGAAGCGCGATATGGTTCGATGCCAAGAATTGAGCCCAGTCAGGCCAGTAAGCTTGCCCTCAGCCCATGGAGACATGAGCTCAATTTTTGTGGGCCATGTCAACCCCACTGGGCTTTTTTTTGACACCACCCCCACTGGGCTTGATTTAGTAACATTCGTCACGAAGTGACAGTAGATTTTCTTTTTCGTGGCTCAAAAAAAAAAGTAGATT
>LAPY01001885.1:76876-98077 GCA_000970635.1 Eragrostis tef | reverse complement strand
GGTGAGCCTGCGCCTGCCTCTCCCCCCGCCCCTCCCTTATCTCACTTGCCGTGCGCCCCCAGCCCCCCACCTAGGGTTTAGGGTTTTTGGCGCCGCGCCGCTTTAAATTATTTTGGTGGCTCCATGACCGAGAGAGGACAGGTCAGAGACTCACTGTGACTGGTGTCATCCAATTGCCTGTTAGTCCATGAAAATGAGCTTTGCTACGCTGTTGAAGATTGTAGTGGACGCAGGCAGTGGAATTTGGCTGCAGTAAGTTGTCGCACTTTTTAGGAATCAGCCGGTTTCTGAACCACTTGATGTCTCAAGCTACCATGATTTATGCTTTCTTAGATTGCAATGCTGTGGAAATTGGCAATGGTGCGTGCATAGGTTGTTAATTTTTACTGTGAAATAGAGGAGGGGTACATATTTAGTGTGATTTGTTGAATCGCGCCTGTTATACAAAATGTTGCTGGCTTGCTGGAAAACGGGAGGGACTGTTTTTATTATCAACTCGGTGATTTTTCACTTTTTGTGTGAAATCATCACATGTTCCTCCATACCTATTTGAATTAATTGTTAAACTTTCCCCCCAATTTGGTGGTGCAACTTTGCTTGTGATATATACATTAATCATATTTCTTTTCTTGTTTATTAATTCCATTCGTTGCTGATTCTCTTTACTTCTGTTCTTCAAATCATTGTTAGGGCACCTGTTCATGGCTGTAGTTTTTGCAGATTTCACTCTTACATTGAGGATTGTGGATCAATCACGTGCAGCTGGGATCTCTGTAACTTTTTTCGCTGACAACCCTGCACTACTGCCCTGTGTTAAGTCAAGCGGAGATGTGATCAGTCTCCACAATGTTGTGGTATAGTAGAAAGCTTTATTTAAATATGCCATTTTTAAAATTTCAGGGATTCTAGGTGCCGTGTTTTTCTTCTTCCTTTTTTTTATCTTTTCAAATTTTAACAAAATAGTTGACAGCAGCTAGATCATGTCTATTTTTATCTGCAGATAACAATGCATGGGGAATTCTTTGTTACGTTTAACAAAAAGTTTTCTTCATTCGCACTATTTCAAGGGAAGGTATCTGCAGATTGCAGCCCATATCAGGTGTCTATGAAATATCATGGGAGCAAACATGACACTGAACTTTTAACTCAGATGAGAACATGGCTTGTGAATCATCCTTCAGGTGACTCCTGATTGATATCATACATCAGTTATGTTGCGTTGATTGTTTTTATTTCGCAATTGCTGGTCCACCCATCTGCTTGATATTATGCCTTAATTGTGTTCCTTGATTGTTTTCATTGTGCTCCAAATTTGTGTGTCCATACATGATACATGTACTGCAGTTTGATGGTCCCAACAACTAGAGTGATATGCATGAGTTGATTTAGGGCTATGAGTACACAATAGCGATAATTGATATTGTTTTTCCTTTATCCAAAGGGGTAACATTGTTTGATAAATTATGAATAACAACAGGACTTGCATTGTCTCCCTAACCATCCTAGCTTTATTTAAAGTCTGTATCTGCCTTTCAATCAAGCACAACAACAGGGGAACATTTGTTGTCTAAAGTTGTCCCCTTTTTTTAATTTGTTCTTGCCATGAAGTCATGTTACTTTCAGTCCAATGAATGCATGGTATTCAGCTACTTTAGGATATGTTTTGTGTCTGTGTCTTTCTTTGTGCAGAGACTTTACATCTTTGGTCCCCAAAAAAAAAACTTTATATCTTTATGGTTGAATGCATGATTTATCAGCATCATGTGCAATATTTGTTTCTATCTAACCTTTTTGCACCATAGGTCTGAAAGAGCTTGAATTGCAATTACGGAGTATAAATTCTGATTCTACTTTTGATCTAATATGCAAGGTTGGTACTTTATTCAATCACATTAAATTCAATACTTGTTTGGCAGGAACTCCCGCTGATTTCTATGTATTCTTGTAGGTTCTTCATGTCCATGAAACATCCAGTGGAGAATGGATATTTTATGTTTGGGATGGAACTGATACTCCAGCAATTGAGTTTCAGGATTGTAGGTTGTCATTTTTAAAAAAATATTTTTAATTAGCTATAGCTAACAAAACAAATTATGCAATCTAGGGTGATGCTGTAGTGCTTGTGACATATTATTAGGTTCTTTAGTATTTATTGTCTTTTTTTGAAGTGATGAATAGCACTTGAGCATATTTAATGAAGAGCAAAGAATAGTTGTCCATTTAAGCATCTGCTGACGCCACTCGACTAACATTTCTGTATGCTTTTGTTATGTTGCTTGGTGAACATATAGTTTGGACTCTGAGGCTGTTGAATCATCCCCTCTATATCTTGAAGAAGTGCCTCTGCCCAGGGAGGTTTTATGCACCATGCCATGTATAGGAACTGTGCTGAGGGTTTTTGTGAATAGGTTTCTCAAGGAAGTATTTCACTTGCAAAAGAGTATATATTGGGCTAGGTTCTGCAACATTGCTTGCAAGCAAGAGTATGGCTTGTGGAAAGGCATTTTGTTGCCCACTAGTAGAGTTCGCCTTCTATCTAATGAAGATGGCAGTGTTGTTGATCGTCTAAAGTAAATCTTCTTGTCTCATGAATTTGATATATTTTGAATATCATTTAAATGAATTTTACCGAATGCATTAATACCTGTTACAACTTCAGGATGTATGACAGTCGCCTTGCTAACCAAGTTCAGCGCCAGCCAATGACCAGCCTCCCCGAGTCCTTTAATGTTTCTGGTAAAGAGCATAACCGTTAAAGTTCTGATTCATGGTTCATACCCTACACTTAGCTTGTTCTATGTGGACGTGATGATTACTATTCATAAATAAACCTCAGCATTTTTGTTCACGTTAAAGTTCAAGTTACTGGAAGTATTACTGATGAATGTACTAACTGATGTCTACAAAATTGTAATGCACTTTTTTCTATCTGATGTCTACAAAGGCTTGTGACATGACAATTTGTTCTCAATGCCAGGTATAGAATATGAGACAGCGGGTTATACAACTTTAATGGAGTCTTTAACTCATGAACAGGTAAGACTCGTTTCCAACAGAAAATGGCCAATTATTCGTTATTTTTGTTTCTATGTTTGATTTCTGCCAGGTGTCACTTGTCTTCCCAAGAACATAAATATCTTACATTCATATTGGGAACATGCTTCCTATAATTTTTAGGGTTAATTGGATTCATGCCATTACAACTTCTCTGCTTTTGAGATATCCCACTGGTATTCTTGATATTGGAACGGTACCATTACAATTTTGACTAAATTTGAACCATGCCATGCTCTACGTCTTTTTCCTGTTTTTCTACCGTATGTGTGTACCCATGTTTCGTATGAACCAAGTTGCCCCTCGTCGTTCTCCTCTGCATCCTCTGTGGTCATCTCCATCCGAGTTGCCCCGTGCCGAGGTGTCGGAGGCGGAGCCATGGGTTGGTGAGCGCGGCCTCGGGCGAGGCGTCGGCGGCGTGCGGGAGGGCCGGAGGGGCAGGGTCGAGGCACGGGAGTGGACGCGGCGGACGGCGAGGATGCAGCCGCAGGGGCGAGCGCGGGCGCGGAGCGCCGGTACATCCGGCGGTGGTGAAGGGGGCAGGTGGTGGCGGTGGCGTCCATGGGAAGAAGACGGGGGCATTTCGGGACATACCAAAATACGGTCATCTGCAGGTGGGCCTAAAGCGCTTTCATACGTATAAAATGGCATGGTTCAAATTTAGTCAAAATTGTAATGGTACCATTCCAATATCAAGAATACTAATGGGATATCTCAGAAACGTAGAAATTGTGATGGCATGAATCCAATTAATCCTAATTTTTATTGTCAATGATTTGTTTCAATTCTCTTATCGTAAGCTGCATATTTTGCTTACCTAGTGAAGACAGACCTGAACCTGTGAATTATCCAAAGGTACCCAATATCAATATCACTTTTTTTTTGTGTGCCAGGTGACACATAAATTCAAAACCCTGGTCCGTGTTGTGGCAGCCTATCCATGTCGAACTAGTGACCTCCGTTCACTTTTGACTGGTAACTACTGTCTTCGGCTGACTCTTGAGGATCCAACAGCAAGAATTCGTGCCTACGTCCACAAGGATGATGGGGTAATACATAACTAGATCACCATTGTGCCTTATGGATCTCTCTACAGTTTTTTCCTCATGGTGTCCACGCAACAACAACAACAAATAATAATAATAATAATAATAATAATACTTGTAGTAGCTACAGATGTCTGAAAGTTTCTCACACTTGCTGAGGAAGGTATAATCCTGTTTCAATGTTGATCCATTGCAGGCCAAATTCTTTGGTGGTTTCCTGACGGCAGAAGCATTGATAAAGAAGATGAACAAGCTACTGGGCATCCCAGAAGATGGCGAGGAAGTTGCTCCCTTGACCAGGAACCCGCCTTGGATATGGTGTTGCTTGAAATCTTACCGCCTGGACAAAAATGATCCGTGGGGCAGCAGAAGATATCGGGTCTTTGCAACAGAGATCATGGATGAATAGAGATGACCCACAGATATTGCAGGGGATCCACATGCATGTTGTGTAGTATGTTTGTATGTGCACGTGCTGTCAGTTTCCGCTTGGGCATCCTGCTAGAATGGGGAGCACTCTCTTTAGTTGCTAACCTAGTACTGTTGTTGCTTAGGAGCGTAGGAGATGAGGACCACTATTTCGTTGGACTAGGAATGCTGTCACTTGCTGAACGCAATGGTACCGCTTCTGTAAAAATTTAGGCAGATCAATAACACAGGTGCTGTTCTCTCAATACAGGAATTGAGCACCAGCAGTTCTGCACAATGAAATGTAAGTGCACGAACGTGTGAAGAGGTCAAGGGCCGCTAGTCATTGCCATTTCGTTCTGAGCCCAGAATTTCTCCAATTTTTACTAAATCAGGACCCTTTCTTGTTTCTATGTTTTGATAAGCCATAAACCCATAATTTGTCCATTTTCAGAAGCTCACAATTGCATTCGCATGTTTTATTCAGTTTCTCAGTAGTATTTCGAAGTAGTCACTGACCACTCGACCCAAGTACTCCAGTTCAGAGGCACTGCCTGGTTTGCGGGAGTGGACGACTGGCACTGGGCCGTCCAGTGGGCAGTGGCACCACCTCCTGGTAACGGCTAACGTCCCCAATCCAATTAGCCGCCTCTGCTCGCGGCGCCTGAAATGGAAGCACTCGCTGTCCGCCGCCCCAGAACCCTCGCCACCGCCGCTGCGCGCCGCCCCTTTACCGCGGCTCACATGGACCCCGCCGCCGGAGGCGGCCGCCCGAGCCCCGCGCCTCTCCGCTGCACCAGCGCCGGGACGGTCAGTTCCTCGTGCGCGATCTCCCCTTTCCCTCTACCTACCCCGAGCTAGGTCCGCCGGTGATTGCGAATGGTGAGGTTTCTGTTCTCGTGCAGGAATCAGAGGTGGATGCGGTCGCGACGACCTCGCACGCCGCGGAAGCAGAGGCGGCGGCGGGCGCCACGGAGCAAGGGAGCAACGGGAGCCCCGTGGCGGATGCCGCCTCAGTCGACGCCCCCGTCCACCTTTNNNCCGCCGGTGCACTACGTCGGCCCGTTCCAGTTCCGCCTCGAGAACGAGGGGAACACGCCGCGGAACATCCTCGAGAAGATCGTCTGGGACAAGGACGTCGAGGTTTCGCAGGTGAGATGAGATGCCCCCGCCGTATTGCGAGTGAGTGAGCCCTGTGCTGATGCCATGTGAGATTTTGCTGACAGCTGAAGGAGAGAAGGCCCCTGTACATGTTGAAGGGGCCGTTGGAGGCTGCTCCACCGGCGAGGGACTTTGTTGGAGCGCTCAAAGCATCGTATGATCGGACTGGCCTGCCTGCTCTGATTGCGGAGGTCAAGAAGGCCTCACCGAGCCGGGGTGTCCTCAGGGAGGATTTCGATCCGGTGAGTTCAGGGTATGAGATTGATAATCCATGCCAAAGTTTGCTGTGGGATCTCTGACCATTTATTTATGATATCGGAATTCATCTAGTATCCATATCACTGAATTACGTGTGTAACTGCTATTTCAGAGGTAATTTCCTGTTGTGGACTCATTTGCAGAACTGTGATAATCTAAACCTGATGTATTGTTGACTGAATTGGTTACCAACCGGGACATAATCTACTTCTCAATGGTTGAAGAGGAGACTACTGTAGGTTTCTAGTAAAAGGAAAGAAGAAATAGAGGCTATCGTAATGAATGAAACCAGTGGTGCTCAGTGAATGCAAAGCTATCCCAACAAGTGAAATCACCATCATAGCATTTTCTTTCAGGCGCAATTTGAAAATTTAGTTGCATCAAACTGTAATTCAATTGATGTTAGAAATCTCTACTGAAATTATCATTGATGTTGTTCTTTGCCTTATGACAGATTGTAGGAGAATCTGGTCTGTTCACTCCTGATCACATTTCGTTCGTCCAAAATGCTGGGGTCAAAGCAGTAAGTCACCAGCCCATTAGACACCTTCAGATAGACTGCAGGCTCTATCGACAACTTCCATTCCTTACCTTTTGCTTACCTGACACCCCAACTCTCTGCCATAGGTTCTCGTTGGGGAGTCCCTCATCAAGCAGGAGGATCCAGGGAAAGCAATCGCTGGGCTTTTCGGCAAAGACATCTCCCATGCGGGTGCTGCCTAAAGACACAGAAGAGCCCATATGTTAAGATAGAAATTCTGGATCGCATCATTTTTATAGGGAAAAGGTGGAGCAACCTACCTTTTTTTTTTTGGAGAGTTTGGTAGGTCATTCTGAATACCTTATCAGCGACCTGTACTTACTGCTGTAGTTTTGGAGCAAATAATTACAGTGTGCAATGCACAATATATCAATCGTACAAGTCGGATGTATTGTACCAACCTGGCAATGCAAACTAGCTTCAGTGCAACTACTAGTTTTCTGGTGTTCTCGTTCTGCGGTTTCTGCTCATTTTCGCCATTGGTTTTAGGAAAAAAAAAGTATTATGCAGAAGGAAAATTTAAATTGTTTTTTCTCATTCCTGAGTCCTGTGAAGTTATTGCGAAATTTCTCCATTTATTTTTTTTTAAGAAAGAACGATATTTTCACTTCACGGCATATGGGCCGTATGGTTGAGGTCTCCACCTTCCGTCCATTACACCAAACCGAGCCCAACCCACTTGCCCGTGCCTCCTCTCTCCCCCGGCGACGGCGGTCATGCAGGGCCGCACAATATATCAATCATACAAGTCGGATGTATTGTACCAACCTGGCAATGCAAACTAGCTTCAGTGCAACTACTAGTTTTCTGGTGTTCTCGTTCTGCGGTTTCTGCTCATTTTCGCCATTGGTTTTTGGAAAAAAAAAGTATTATGCAGAAGGAAAATTTAATCTGTTTTTTTCCTCATTCCTGAGTCCTGTAAAGTTTGCGAAATTTCTCCATTTTTTTTTCAAGAAAAAACGATATTTTCACTTCACAGCATATGGGCCGTATGGTTAAGGTCTCCACCTTCCGTCCATTACACCAAACGGAGCCCAACCTACTTGCCCGTGCCTTCCCTCTCCCCCAGAGACGGCGGTCATGCAGGGCCGGCTCGGCCTCCGCCGCCTCCTCACCCTCCGCGCGCCGCCGCCTTTGGTCACAACCCTACCTTCCCGCGCGCTCTCCTCCTCGCCGCCCGCGAGCGGCGGAGGCGGTGGCGGGGATGGGGATGGCGGCAGCAGTGTGGCGGTTAAGCAGGTGACGCGGGGGAACCTCGCGGAGTCCCTGGAGGAGCTGCGGGTGCGCGTGCGTGAGGCCGCGTTCGTGGGGATTGACCTGGAGATGAGTGGCGTCACTAGCGCGCCGTGGCGGGACACCTTCGAGCTCGACCGCGCCGACGTGCGCTACCTCAAGCTCCGCGACTCCGCGCAGCGGTTCGCCGCCCTGCAGCTCGGCGTCTGCCCCTTCCGATGGGACCCCGCCAAGTCCGCCTTCGTCGCCCACCCGTGCGTTCTCTCTCTCCGATCTCCTTACTGTTCAAGTAAGCCACGAGTAGGAGTAGCTGAGGACCTGTAGTAAGCTGAATTGAGTTTAGAGGGGCTCTTGGGGGATTGTAACTAGCACATTGAGTGCGCTTCGGCCTTTAATCAACAATTCCTTGCGCTGCTTCTTGGTTACCAGTGAAGTAGTTCAGAGGGGCCGAGTATCCAGTATTGCCCTTTGATCCTAAGCACAGTTGTTACTATGCTTTGTGTAATGTTCTGCAGTAATAAGCTCATAGAGTACATACAGAGATGGTAACGAAATTGGAATGTTGGAAAGATGATATCTGAAAAGATTAGGTAAACACGAGTCTGGAATATTGAGTCTTGATCAAGTCGGTGCCTCGTAGAAACTTCCTCTATGCTAGACTAGGCTGCACTGACACTCTGCAGAACCTTTGTAATAGTATTATTAAGGTCATGTTAGACATGGATGCTGCTGCAGAACACGTCAGTTATGACATGAAATCAATCAGCCGAACCACTACCTCCAACTTGCAGATCATGGATTCATATATTTTCAATTGTTTCACTGGACAGAGGTTTCTCTGCCAAACCTGCCCAACACCTCTCCGTGTACCGCTTTGCAAACATAGATGGTTCTTAGTTTCCAAACTGGTCACGATGTTGCAAAGAGGCCAATATAGAATGTTTTGTATCTATGTCTGTATCTGTCTTGTCAAACTATAAGCATCCGTTATGAAGTCTCTTAGTGTGAGGGTTTGCATTGCAATATTTGTATGTATTCTGATTTGTTATGTGTTGTAAATTGGTTATTGTGTGATCACATGCTAATCAGCTCTGAAGCTAACCTTTTAACTGGGTATAACCCTTTTTCATCTTGGCAGGCATAACTTTTTCCACATGCTAATCAGCTCTGAAGCTAACCTTCTAACTGGGTATAACCCTTTTTCGTCTTGGCAGGCATAACTTTTTTATCTTCCCTCGTAAGGAGCTCTCAAGTGATAGTTTGTCCCATGAGTTTCTCTGTCAGACAACTTCAATTGACTTCCTAGCAAAGTACCAGTTCGATTTCAACACATGCTTCGGTGAAGGTACTTTCATTTTCCTATATTACTTGGTTGAGCTGTTAATTAGGGCATATCCCTCTGGTCAAAATTGAAGGATGAGCCAATTCCTGTGTAATTCAGTGATAGTTGTTTTCTATTTTTTGTTACATAAGAGATATAACCATGCCTGTTATTTCTAGAGTATTTGTCTATTTACAATATTTGGTTAATCCCAGGAATATCTTATTTATCCAGAGCACAAGAGGAAGAGGCACTGCAGAAACTTAATTTGTTGTATCATGATCAATCTGCATCATCTTCCACCCCATCTCAAGAGGATGCTGAGATGCCATTAAAGAGTGCTGCTGATATTCTTTTCACGGAGAGGATGAAGATGAAATTCAATGAATGGCGTGATGTGATAATCAGCAAGCCGATAGTCCATAGCCATTTGTCAGAAAACATTAACTACAACACAGGCCAATTCCAAACAGTTTTCTTCAAAATGCGACCAGCTATTATTCTAAATGGATTCTCATCACATCAGTTGAAGTTAATTCAACAGGTATTACTAAGCATATTGACTGCCCTGGAATATATTCCACCTGTGGGCCTCTTCGGCTGCTTGTACATTTTTCACAGCTTCTGCTGTTTTTCATATATAATATAACTAGCACTAGCATAGCAACCCTTGCTGTATTCTTCTCAAAAAAAAGAGGATCAGGTACCCAGTTTTCATTGCTCTCTGTATTCAATGGTATTGGCTGTGCTCATTTATGTAATAGCTGTACCATGTAGAATTTACAGATATTCTTAGTAGAATATAAGATTTTTAATACAAATGGTGTATTTCTGTTGCACAATCTTTAATAGGTAGTTTGATGTCCATGTCACTAATATTATTTTGTAGTTTGATATCCATGCTAGTAACATTATTTGTAAACTGTCTCTGATTGTGCTCGTATAACATAATTTTCTATGCAGGTTTTAAGGAAGCATTTTAGGGATCTTGTTTACATCTGTACATTTGGTGAGGATGACATATCTGAAAAGAAAGTAGTTTATTCAGACACTACAGAGGACCAAATGTTGTTGATGGTAAGAGAATTTTGTTGCTCCCATATGGAAATGGCGCATGATTCATTTCTTTTTTTTATTAGTAAACGTAATTCAAAGGGTAGAGGTCATCTGTTTGACGTCAAATTTGAATGGAACTTTTAAAAGTCACAGTTCTCCTTTTTGTTCTGAATTGGAGAGGTTGAAGCTACACAACATCATGATCTGTGTGATAAGTACTTGAGTAGTCGATAGTAATCTATTTTTGTATTTCAATCGCAGAAAGACGTGCATGATGATCTACTGAGAAGCAGAGAAGCAAGGGTCAAATCAGCCATAGGAATCCGCCACGTCATTGATCTTCTTTCATCAGAAGGGAAGTTGATTGTTGGTCATAGTTGTTTCTTAGGTATGCTATATTTAATGCTTACAAATACCTTTAAGAGAAGCACGTTCATAGTTGACAATTGGATAGGTTTCACATACACACTGATAATGATTCCCGTTTATGAAATTTCTGCTCAGATCAGGAGAATTTGAACCATTAGTCAGTAGATACAGACTGAATTTATGATTTCTGTATCACTAACCTTTGAACTTGCTCTAAACTTGTCTTTTGTGTGAAAACAGATATTGCACAAGTGTACAGCAAGTTTATTGGTCCTCTTCCTTCTTCTATGAAGGAATTTGCCTTGGGTATCCACAAAATTTTCCCACACATTGCAGATACCAGGCATCTAATGTCTGTCAGTCTAGCAGTTCAGAATCTGATGAGGCAGAAAAGCAAATCACTGTCTTCAGTATTCTCCTTGTTGTGCCCTGCATCTTATACATCTCCTGAGAAGTCATCCATTCTTCGTCCTGTGAGAATTAAAGTTGAAGGAGATGAAACAACGTGGGTTCTTCATGTCTCTTTGATATTTTATACTTTTTCATGCTAGATACAATATTTGGTATGCGAATGCCCAAAACCGCTTTCGCATGTTCAGAGAGCATTGCAACCAGCTTGTTTTAGTTTATTTGGAGTTAGTATTACACCTAGTGGCATTGTTTCTGAACTGTTCTTTTTTATCCCTGCTATCCTGCAGGTCTTCTCGCTTCGTTTCAGGTGTTAAGCATGAAGCAGGGTATGACGCATACATGACTGGATGTGTTTTTGCGCAGTTGTGCAGCTATCTTGACATCAAATTTGAGAACCTCCCACCCCAGGAGAACCTAGCAACAAACAATAAACTGCAGAAACACATTAATTTTTTGTCTCCTAGCTTTAACAGTGGAACAGTGGTTGACTTAAGCACCGGCATGGAAAGACCAGATCCTGGTTATATACGTAGGTATCCTGCTGCGGTGTATGATAACATTGTGCTCATTTGGGGGTTTCAATCTAAGGTCAGACCAAAGGATATAAAGGACTGCATCAGCAAAGTGTTTGGTTCGGCTTCGGTTACATTAGTCTTCTCCATTGATTCCACTGCTGTTCTCGTGCAGTTTAGTGAACAAGAATCTGTGAATGATTTCTTGGATTTGAAGGCTGCTTTAGAGAGAACAGATAGTGCTATTGCACTTTTACATCCTCTGTCAAGTATATTGGAAGGAGGCCAAACGCGAGCGGCAAAGTATGATACCTACAGAGACATTTGTAGCTCTTCTGAATCAAAGTATTTATTTGCAGATCAAGCTGAAGCAGTCTGTCCATTACCCAAGGATCAGCTCCGAATTAATGTTGATGACAATGTTATATCTGGTGCACATGAGGGTATTCTTGAGCCTGCCTCTGTAAAATAGGGAGATGGAACGAAATGTGGTTCCAAGAATCAAGCCAACAATGATATTTCGTGTCAGGATATCTTGGATGTTCTACAGGACGGCAGAGCATTGGTTGGCAAGAGAATGAGAAGCTGATGACTATTGTTTGCCACAGGTTATTAGTCATTTCTTCTTTGTTATTTATCTGAGCTCTGGATTACTGCGGTTCAGATCAGTATTCACTTTATCAATGCCTTAACAATGCTACCTAGCTTTACACTACAGAATTACTATACCAATTAGGAATCATTCTTTCCAGTCGTATGTACAAGATTGGTTAGTGCACTATGCCATCCTCTTTTACTCATGGGATAGCTGTCCTGAGCTCAACTCAAAGTTGTGGGTGATGTTGAACAGTTGAAGGGCCAAAACCAAACATAGACAAGTGATGTAATCAATGTGTAATTCACGGATAATAATCCACTTGTCCCCTTTCGCTGTCTCACTGATGAGGATAAAGGAAAGCTTTGCACGGTGCACGCTTATATAAAGCCTTACTAAATACTGTTGTGCCTGTTTATTTCCTTAACACGGAGGAATATAATTCAACGCGTTCAGGCAACACTGCATTTGAGTTGCCTTGTTCCCTTAACTCTCTAAAGAGCATTTTCTATCCAAAAGGTGCGCGGATTGAGTCCCTCATTCTGAAAATTCTCCTCCATCATACATTTACGACTGAAGGTTTTTCTTCCGTGATAATGTGTTCAAAAACTATACCGTGCGGCCCGCACGTGCATAGTAACTACTAACTAGTATGAATTGTCTTACAGGTCATATCTCTAACACATATGGTATGTTGTGGTATTTGCTTGTAACAAGCTGCTCTACGCATTACAAAATGTGTGTTGTTGGAAAGTCTTTGGTATGGTAGTGATAATGCTCATGGTTCTCCGAAGTCTTGAGGACAAACGATTTCCGAACTGTAAAGTAACCGCTCATAGTGACTAGTCTAGCCCAGGTTCTTGTTTCTGGATCATATGCTGTGAGAGCGTGTTTGAGTGGTGCCCGTATGAGTCTATGACTATCCTCCCGTCATCCAATAGCATCAATGGATATGGGAGGGCGATTACAGCAAGTACAGCGCTCGTCCAATTTGGCTCATAATCCAAACAGTACTTTTTGATCCAAAGCCCTTTACCTGCGTCCTCAAGGAACCAAAGATTCATATAACAATCTTGAGAAGTATGATGGATTGTGACCAAACGACCATCTAACGTGGCCAACTAGAGACCATCCTTATATTTTCTGTATGACAGTTTCTTGTTAGCGGCGCTAGCAATATGGGTGTTTAGCGGCCCCTAGAGCGTCACTGCTCTCCACTCAGTTCTGAGGTCAAATGAAGCTATACCATCTGGCTCGATGTTGCCATGGTCGATTCCGTATGGACTCAATAAGAATATACATGACTCTGTCAACAGATGTCATGCTCTTATCATCCAGGTCGACGCAGATAAGTGGGCCTTGTTTCGTCCTCCATCTTTCCTGACCGTCAATGTCAAGTGTTAGAGCATCTCCAACATTTATGTAATAAAACACTCCTAAAAGATTAATTTAGGGCGTATCCAAATATATATTGGGAGCAAATTAAAAAAGATGACCTTCTCCAACAGTTCCTTATTTTCGGTTTTCCGAATAATTTGAAACGTGGACAGGTCAAAGGCATCTGATGATTAACAACGGTTTGTTCTTTGATCAAACGGCGGGTGCCTCGTCTCGGTGTCGTCGGAGTTCGCCGGGCTGTTCTGCAGGAGCATGCGTATGTACCAGTGCCGCCGGCACCGACCGAGTCGCAACACCATGCATGAGTCTCTTGAACGTCTTCTCGAAGAGGAAAGATGGAGAGAAGTTGATCATCTTGGACTCCAAATTTTTCTTTCGTCGGTGCGGCTGCAAGAACAGAGGACGGATCGATTGACTTCACAGTTTCAGATTTCTGACAACCAAAATGGGATTAGTGGCTGCGTAGCCTGGAGCTGAGGCAGGGCAGGTAATCGAAATGAAACGGGGTGACGTCGCCCATGCGCCACTCGAGCGTGGAGAGCACGAGCCAGCTCCGATGCGGTGGATGGACACACAAACAGGCAGTAGAAGTCGTAGTCGGCGTCGAAGCGGTTCGCGAGCACGGCGCCTCCGCCTGCTTCTCCCCCGCCGCTGGCTTGCGCCCCAGCCAGTCGCAGAGATAGAGCCTGTCGCGACTAGAAGAAGCTTGTTCCCCTGCCCGCGGCTCAGACGCTCAGTCCCTCTTCCAGGCCATTGTCGCCATCTCCGCGGTTACAAGTTCATGACCACAGAAGCTCCTTAAAAAGTGCCGGCTGCATCCCTTAGATCGCTGCCGTTGTCGCGATACACAAATTCTTTGAAAGCGCAGCATGAACTTGTAACCGCGAGTGTTTGTGCCGTCCATGTGCGTCTCATCTAGATCCACAAATTCTTTGAATGGCCAGTTTTGCACGGTTGTTTCCTCGATTTTTCATTTTATGATTCTTCCTTTAAAAAATGTGATGTGGTTTCTTAAGTTTTGTCCTGAACTAATTCATTGTAACACCTTGTTGGATCAAAGTGCTATTGATATGTTGTTCTATCCGATTTGGGCCTCAATATTGCTTCTACAATGATATTTCCAACAACTGGTGTTGTAACATAAGTACATGCATCAAGTACATGCATCAGAGGGCTTGTCCAAGTAGTCATGAGACCGGGTTCATTCATTGCGCTCTTTTTTCTGACTCAGCGAGGCATTGGCCTCCTATATAACTCAACACAAATGCATCAATGAATTAGTACTACCAGCTAGGAAATAAAACGTACGTCAGTATCCTCGTAGAAAGCATCTAGAACATATACCAGGATAACTATATTCAGTTCACTACGCTTTCAGCCTTAGCACAATAGCAAATTTGCAGTTGGTTGGTAGCAAAAGAAGGAAACATCCAAAGCCTCAGCTTGAAAAGTTAGGATGCATGCAGCAGCTACTCAAGGGTCCTGTTCAGAGCTTCCCATAGCTTGCATGGCCTCCCTGCAAGTTTCAAGAATCGAAATCCTGTGAATAATGTGCTCATTACACCAATAACTGGAAATTGGACTAGAAGGGAACAAGAGCATTTGCCTAAGGGCTTTCTTGATATCGTCGCTTGCAGAGTCAAGCTTTAGTGCTTCCTCGAATGCATGAACTGCTTCTTTGTAGTTCTGGATATGGAGGCACAACGAGGGTGAGCTCAGATTATTAGATTATGTGGCTATTGAGGTAGCTGTGGCAATACCTTGAGCGAGCTTAGAGAAGCACCCAGTCGGTACCATGCCTTCGCCCATCGAGGACGCATCATTCTGCATCGTACAGCATCGACCAGAGCATCCTGTCCTTTCCCCATCCGCAGGTAGCTAACGCTCCGGTTGGAGAACAGTGTAGCATCAAGTGGATCTATCGCTAGTGCCTGTATCAATAATCAACGGGAATTTGAGTCTCGTCATCTCTGGATCCATTCCAGCAATGGTAGGTCAAGGTCAGACAGATTCTGTTTGCACTAGTTTTTGTATTGTTGCAAACAAGTGTACAATGTTTTAGAATGAGCAATTACCTGGCTATAGAAGTAGACTGCAGAAAGGTAGTGCCCATTTGTAAACGCTTCCTTCCCTTTTGACTTTGAATTGCGTAGGCGCTCCTCCAATTCAACTGAAACCGCATCCTAGACATGATGGCACATTCGGTTACACAAATGGCATGGCGTTGAAGATGTAAAATCATGTTACTTTTTGTGCAAGATCCTTTTTTGAATCAATGTTTGTTCAAAATGCTTCAATCATAACCATGTCTTATTTTTCCCGTTATTAACTTTGCAAGCTTGACGGACAAACTGTTTGCATACCTTAGCCTTAAATTTCATAGTTCTAATTACGGCATCAACATTCCAGTCTGGCAGAGATGGAATTGGTCTTGTCCATGGAAATAGAATTTCAACTAGCTTGCGTGGTCCCCAAGCTGCTGCTAACGTCATTGGAATTTTCCCGTGCTGCATTATAACGAACAAAGATGGAGCTGGTAAAACAATTCAACTTGAAATGTGCAAAAGGTAAATTGTTTTTTTTCTTTTGAAAGATCAAAAGGTAAATTGTTGAAGATAAGATACGACAATTATAGTCAATGATCAATTGTTGAAAACCATAGTAAGTGTGCCTACTGCCTACGTTACATATTTCAACAATTGAATTTGAATGGTCTACCCGAACCCGGGGATCACAATTTGGTGGGAGTTCTAGAATTTGAATCTTAGAAACATGCTGTCATCTGAAATTTCAATATTTACTTCATTTTTTGTTCAAATTTGATATTTTAAAATGGTAATACACGTAAAAAGACACAAGATATATGTACTATATTATTGCTAGCTTGGTGAAAAGAGGCCAAGAGACTGTAACCCTCAAACTTACCTCGTGAGGGATGTTAGTGTCCGCTCCGGCCTCTAGCAAGAACTTGACAATGTTAGCCAAATTATCATCAAGTTCATGTAGCGTTAGATAGGATTTCCACATGTAAAGCTGGTAACAGGATTTTCACATACAAAGTTCAGAACCGTTCAACTGAATTGCCTGTATTCTCCTACCAACAAGTTTTCTTTTTTCCAAAACAATGAAATTTATGCAGGAAGAAAAAAAAAAGTAGGCAAAGGCATTGATAGAGCTCATTTTAAGAAGCTCTAGTTAGTGATAAAGTGCTGATCGTTAGAGTAGGTGCGTCTAAACTTCAACAACGGGATTTCAATCTCCTCCAGGAATTATGAGTAGTTAACTTGTCATTAAAGTTGCAAATCATGGAATACACAACAGAACAATTGTTGGGAAGCGAAGCCAAAAGTATGTGCACACTGTACAGAATACTCTAGGCCCATGAACTAGGTTCTTATTATAGCCATCTTATATGTCAAGGGGTAGCGAAAACGTAACCACTATCAAGACATGCATTTTCGGTAAACAAAAGAGTAGGAAAACTGGTAATGAAAGAATCATACTTACTACCTTGTCAGGATAGTTTGGGTCAGCTCTGGCCTCCTTGAGCTCGCCAATGTCAGGTAATCAGGCATCAACCATGGCATTTAAAACGTTTTGCCCGTAGGGAGTCGTAAAGTTGACATCAGCGCCAGCCTATAGAACAGATTAGTTGTTAGGGGTAACTTTAGAGACAAAGAGCCCGACCGGAGTGACAATTAGCTAGCAGTACTGGCAAAATAGAGTATTTCATTTAAACAATGACATGTTAATGCAGAGAAAGGCACAAAACAATCAAGGAAGTTGACCTGGACCAGTAGCTTGATGTATTTCAAGCAGCGAGATCCGCATGCCGCCGCGAGCAGCGCACAGAGCTTCTGGTTCATTTTGTTGGGCTGCATGATATCACAGTTCAAACAACTAGTTATTACATCATCGGGAGAAGAGTTGGCAACCAATCCTTGATGTGAGAGATTCAGAGATGGATGGACTTTTACATTAGCTCCATGGTCTAGCAGGACGACAAGAGCCTGATGATGGTCCCCGGCGATAGCAAAGTGCAGCGGCGTGTAATCGTCGGCGAGAGGATCCACCGGAGCTCCTTTGGACAGGAGCAGCCTCACAGCATCGCTATGCCCTTTATGGAGAGAGGGAGGCCAGGCAAGCAAACAAATTTATTTGGACCGGAAAAAAAATTAAGGGAATCACTGAATCAGCCCAACTCCAGAATCGAACTAGCTGATGATGAGAGATGTACCATCCATTGCTGCCGCATGCAGCGGCGTCAGGCCCCCGTCGCAGGGCATCTCCGGGTCCCCGCCGCGGGTAAGGAGGTACCTCAGGACGGGCAGCTGCCCCTCGGAGGCGGCGACGAGCACGGGCGTACGACCTGCAGCAAGAAGAATCAATTTTTCATTATAATGGGAGGCTCGCGCAAGGAAAGGAAAAGATTAAAAAAAAAAACGGGAACGTACCATTGCCGGCGGCGCGCGAGTTGACGTCGAGCCCTGGCCCCTCGATGTCGAGGCGGCCCTTGGCCGAGGCGACGTGCAGCGCGTTACGCCCGTCGGCGTCCGTGATGACCCGCAAGTCCACCTGCTTCGCCGCCTCTGCCCAGGGTACGTACGGTCGGGGGAGGAGGAGGAGGAAGAAATCTAATCCGTTAGGCAACAATCATGCGTGCACGCAATTAAGGGAGGAGGAAGAAGAAGGGTCTGCATACTCTTGAGGAGGCGGAGGTTTCCGTCGGCGGCGGCCATGAGAGCCACGCGGGAGAGAGCCGCGGCGTCCATGGCGGTTGCTTGGGGGCGTCTCGTCTGGTGTGGGGTGGGGGGAAGGAGCCGAAACGAAAGAAAGGGTTTGGACTGGCACACCGCACACGAAACGGCGGCGCATGGGATGGACTAGTCCTTTTACCCTTTTTTTTTCTTCTTTTTTTTTTTAGATGACGCCTGGGCTAGTCTTGCCGCTCCCTTGTACTCAGCCACTGCAATCGCCAAGCTGGGTTGTATTCCGTGAAGCTTGCTGATGTTCCACTCTAAAAATTGCAAACTCGTTTTCTCAATTTTTGTCATCATTTATTTAACTACAAAGGCGTTTCATGTAACAATATCATTTTTGACACAAATTCTATTTTCATGTAAACGCCTTGGTAGTTCATTCTGGGGGTAAACGTGGACAGATAACATAACCATATCTATAATGTTCAATCTCAAGGAACCCACTAATCACAATATTCAGAAGCCATGTTTCAGTTTTCTTCAGTCTAGTAAAATGTCACAAGTATTCTTTCATGTTCTCACATTGTTTTTAGTCGTTGATCCTTTCCGCCTCCAATCTCCTCTCCAATTATCTCCTGGTCCTCTCTATGGTTCCTAATCACAATATAATCATTAGCTAACAATTTATTTTTAAAATTTATATATAAAAAATTATTCAGGAACGAGCTCACCTCTAGATTTAGTTGCTGCACGCGAGCTTTGTTCATTGGTACATTCAGCGGAGGTGTATTATGTGTATCCGAAAGAGTGATGTCCTCACCAAATACTTTAACCCGCCTGTGGAACTGGTCCATCAAGTCGTAGTAGATGAACGGTCCCTTCCTTCCTTCCTCTACGCCAGTGGCAGAGCTGAGATTGCTCATTCGAGCATTCATTTTTTGACTGGGCATTCATCTTTTAACTTGGGTTATTCCTTTTAGCTCAAATTCTTGTATTTTTCAGGATTTTTAAGTAATATTTAGTCTATTTTTAGAATTTTTGGGCATTCATATGAATGCCATGAAGCATAGTCAGCTCCGCCAATGCTCTACGCAACGGCGGTAACTCTTGAGAAGTTCAATAAAGCGTGCTCTACATTTGGTCCCATTGAACTTGTACCCTTTTGCTTTGAGCTTCCTGAGACATAAAACAAGCAGATATACTTTATCCGATTAGAGAGAGAGAGAGAGAGAGAGAGTTGTGTGTGTGTGTGCTTACAATGACAGTTGGATCTGAGTTTCATTTGCCTCTTCTCGAGACATCGGACGGAGTTCTTTCAGCGATTAGCTCCAAAAAAGCCGCATGTGGCCAGGCACCCTTCGGGGATGATCCTTCTTTTATCTTATTTTTACTGAACAAAGAATTCTGAATAGAGTTAGACATGACAGTGGCTCAATTTTTTTTTTATTCTAGAGATTCAATTGAGGCCAGTGGCGGATCCAGGAGGGCTTTAGCCCCCGTCCTACTGGCTGGTTCTCCATTGATTTGAAGGGGAGAAATAAAAGAGAAGAAGAGGGAAAGGAATAAGAATGGGAGGGCTAAAGGTAAAAGAAGAGAACCTTTGCTTGGAACTCTCATGCGTCCGCTACTGATTGAGGTCCCAATGACGCTTTCTTCATTGAGGTGGAGAGAAACCCGGCGCCGGAAAAGGCCGTGCACGAAACTAGAAATACGTGTGTGCGCGGGAGTAAGGCTTAGTGCGTACCGAATAGGCCATTAGCAAATTCGTTTGGAGCATTTGTAGCCTTGCCACGGCGGACTGCAGACTTGGGCAAAGTTGTGACTCTACTAGGGTCATCAGCCATGGAGCAGCCACCACCCACCACCAAGGCACCAAGACATGTTGTTGTTCAAACCTGTCAAACACAATCGAATGGGTGATAGTGTGTCCATATCCATAGTTGCACAACACCCCAGTAGCACAACTAAAAAAAACCATCGAGGATTTCAGCGGTCTTATAACTGTGTGAAACCATGAAATCTACGGTCCCCAAATATGAAAGAGAGAATTGGTTCTGTAGCATCGAAAGTTTCTCAGTTACAAAAAATATCACTGAAAGTTGCGAGTTTCAGAAAATAGTGAAAGTTGCATGTCTTACTCGGAGTTTACCAACCTCTTATCTATTGGACAAAATGCCCCTGCCTGTTCGATCCGGATGCTGTTATTGTCCACAAATTGAAGAACAAACATAATCAATTACCACAAATCGTCCATGAAATGAAGAACAAACACGACCAAATACCACAGATCGTCCACGAATTGACGAATAAGTCATCCAAATCAGTTTGAAGTGGAACCAATTTAGCTAGGCTTTGGGATTGTCTTGCCCATTGAGAATGTCAGAGGGATTCTTCTTCGAAGTCCTGTAGGCGTCAACTCGGGGTGCATCTCAGCCATGTCTTGGAGTTGGTCGACGATTCATGTTTCACCTTCACGACGTTGTATCGAACAGCAGGAGCAGACCGAACTTGCGTGGCGACATGGATGAGCAGGAGAGTGGTGGGGGCACCTTGAGGAGAGGGTGGCGGCGAATCTGGGAGGAGGGGAGGGTCAGGGGCGGCGACGCCTGGAGTAGGAGGGGGGTCAGGGGCGGTGACGCCTGGAGTAGAGAGGGGGGGGGCAGCGACGGCGAGAGTAGAGAAGGGCGACGACGGCGTGTGAAGAAGAAGAGCGCTCCGGTCTGTTTCGGTCGGGAGAGAACGATAGGAGCTGTGACAACATTTGGTCAAGGGCACTTTTGTCATTTTACTTACCCATTCCAAGCAAAGTGCTAAATATGGAGTAGACCTGTAACTTTTTGTGCTATTGTTCGAAACTCGTAACTTTTAGTGGTATTTTTCGTAACCGGAAAACTTTCGATGCTACAGAACCAATTCTCCGAATATGAAATCAACCCAGGACGGACAATTCAAAAATCGGATATAAAATATTAAAATTTATGGATTGTTCTTCCAAAAATGTATTTCTCGCCTAGCTTGAACTGTACCAATCTCATTATTAACAGGCTTACAGCTGTCACAAGGAACGAAGCAGAGCATTGGTCTTTTCACTTTTCACTCCTCTTGCCGTCTTGCGGCCTGCCCTGCCCCTGCTCTGCC